>JAHRHZ010000140.1:30606226-30636306 GCA_024137785.1 Ginglymostoma cirratum | reverse complement strand
TCAAGCAGTATCATAGGAGCAGGAAAACTTGACATTTCGGGCTTTTTAGGCCCGAAACGTCAAGTTTTCCTGCTCCTATGATACTGCTTGACCTGCTGTGTTCATCCAGCCCCATGCTTGTTATCCACAATACGTGATCCCACTTCTGTTTCAAGTCACTCAGATGCCATTTTGCAGGAGGGTCTGGCAGAAGAATGAAGATTAGGCAGATTGTGACATAACCAATGTGCAATGCTGATTCAAAGACTGTGCTGCATTATGGACCTGAACAATCCAGCTAACACCCTCTCTTAACCTCACACAGACAAACATACATTCAGCAGCAGGAAGGGCCTCCACCAGTGCTGTTTAAAGGGAGCAACAACAACATTCATATTAATTTCTTATTGATTTATGTTAGCTATCAATGGGTTAGGAGAAGCATTTGTGGTTTCCAGAGTTGGTGAAAGCTACAAGGAATGGTCTGGCTTTTTCATACATTTTTTTTCATAGAATCTCTACAGTGTGGAAACAGACTATTTGGCCCAACAAGTCCATACCACTCCTCCACAGACCATCCCACCCAGACCCATCCCCCTACCCATGCATTTCCCATGTCTAACCCACCTAACTTAAACATCCCTGGACACTATGAGCAATTTAGCATAGCCAATCCACCTACCCTGCACATCTTTGGACTGTGGGAGGAAACCGGAGCTGCCAGAAGAAACCCACGCAGACGCAAGGAGAGTGTGTTAGTATTTTCTTATTTCAGTGGTTCTGCACAGACCACTTCATTCCGAATGTGTGCTGTGGAACCAAGCACTACAAAATAATGATGAGGTTGAACAGCGTCTCTTGGGGCACTGGTACAAAAACAAATCAAACAGTCAATAGAAACAGATCAAAATATTATCATCTGGGGTAATGACACACCCACAATGCTCCTCTCTATGTAATTTGAGTCAACTTGCTCAGAGACTTTATTAAACACCTCTGGTACAGATGGGACTTGAAAGCAGTCCTCCTGGATCAGGGGTAGGAACACTACACCTGAACCATAAGAGCCTTGATTGAATGTAAGGGTCTATTTGGTTAACAGTGTTAGAGGATGAACCACTACTATTCCTCAACGAGAAGTGACACTTTTATTAACAAGGTATTGTTTATTCCATGATAGTAATAGGTAAAAGATATGTTACTGAGTTAAAATAATAACTAAGGCCATCAGAAGTCAAATATGTCATATCTGTCACAGACTCCCCCTTTTCCACCAATCAAAACTGAATGACATCATCAGATTGGGTAGAGCTGAGTGAAGCCTCGAACATTAACCCTTTCAATTCACTTCCCTTATACAACAGTAGGTATGCCCCTTGGACTACGGCATTGCAGGGAGAATGAATGGAGATAATACAGAGCAGCGCAAGTTGCTGGAAGAGGGAGGAGGAAGAATTGGGGAGAAGAACACACAGCAGGGAGCCATGTATCCCCCAGGGTGCTCAGAAAAACATTCTGTTATGTGAATTCTGTGAAGAACAATGTGTATGACATTCTGAGGAAGGGTCACCGGACCCGAAACGTTAACCCTGTTTTCTTTTTCACAGATGCTGCCAGACCTGCTGAGCCTTTCCAGCAACTTTGTTTTTGTTCCTGATTTACAGCACCTGCAGTTCTTTTGGTTTTTATTTAATGTGTATGACCTGTCTAATGATGCCTGCACCAAAATCTGTCACCACCTGCAGCCACAACTATAATCCCTCAGCAGTGAGGATGATTTTACCTGTGTCTGTAGAGGCAACAATGAACTTTGAATGAGAAAAGGTTATACCTGCACCTCCCGATTTGCCAGCTCTGGATGCACTAGGGATGTCATCGAGGTTCTTTCCAATATGAAAAGGTGTACCAGGCTAAGACTGCAGACTTCCCCATGAGGCAGGCAGGAATTAACTGCATAAGTGTTGTTTTGGACCATATCAACTCTGGGACATACTCCAACTGAGAGGGATTCAAAAAACTCCCACAACTGCATGTTGCATAGACATACTGCAGCAGGAGAGTTAGCAATTCTTTGGAGAAAGAGCAGTAGTAAGTCCAAAACAGATACCTGCTATTTCATGAAGGGAGTATCTGTGGGAGAGGGCCCAAGTCAGAAGTAAGTGAACAGATATCATACAACTTCAGAGTTAAAGCTTGAAATTCCAGGGGAAATTTAAAAGGTGTAGTCATCTGGGCTGGAAAAGTGAGAAGTTAATACATTACTTACAGCTCACATTGAGAGGCACCGCCATAGTGAGTACTGTGAGACATTGCTATAAAAACACATCGAAGAGGTTACAGACCTAGGGGACATCATTATGAAAGCAGTAAGTAAAGCAACAACATTGTGCAGATAGAAAGCTTAAGCACTTTGGTTCTAACAGGGATGGAAAGTTTGGGAGACTTCATTCAGGCCATGGAAAAGACAGGAGATCCTTCCTAAGAGCCATTATAATAGTAGGAATCATTTCCTTCAATCTCAAGAAATGGGAATCATTCAGTAAAACCATGATAAATTGGTGAACAATTTCTTAAAGCCGTGAACAGTGGGATTCACACAGTGAATTCCATGAAGTGCAAGAATCCTCTCTTTTATCCACAAAAATCAGGAATCTTCCATTAGCTATGAAAGATGAGAAAACCCTGCAGTATAATAGCAAAGAACAGCAGAACTACTGCTCCTGTAAAATAAAAGGTTTTTTAAGCAAGAAAAATGTTTAGCCAGATTAGGAAGACACGGCATCAGAAATAATATTTCCCGGAAGACTTAATTTCAGAGATGAGTCAAATAGAAGCAGGATTGGATTTCTAGGGGAAAAAAACAATTTCTGAGATAAAGAGCAGCTTCTAAATCAGATACTATATCAGAAACTGACCAAGAAAAACACTTCTGCACTCAATTGGGATTACAGCTGATGGCAATAGAACCTACCATTAAATGGTAGAACTAAATAAATGAACCTGGTGGTTTCACCAATAATGCCATCAATGAGGGTGGAGAAGAGACTCCAAATTAATTAACATTTAAAAGCACAAATCTACGGGTGATTTGCAAATATAAGTCTGCTGGCACGCATTCAAGATGTTATGCATATAACACTACAGAAGGTACCCATTGAAGGGATGACTCATACCCAATGATTCAAGATACAACCAGGAAGAAATTGTTTGTTTCTCCAGCACAGACATCTTCTGTGAAAGAAATCCAAGAGATTAAAAACCTTCCAGTTTAATGGTAACTACGTACTCCTGATTACCAGAAACAGAATAAACTGAACGGTCTTTGGCCCAGGGAACTTCCAAGTCACAAGAGAACACTCACCAGGAGAGTAGAGAAAGATCTAGGTTGCCTGAATTTGTAAAGTTTGAGATTTATTAGCGGATGGAGCAGTGGTAAATTTCATTATACACACAAATGGAGACCATCGACAATTCAGGGGAAGCAGTAACACAGTGGTAATGTCACTGAACTAGTTATACAGTCTCAGACTAAACTTCTAGGGAAATGGATTCAATTCCCAATGTGGCAGATGGTGAAATTTGAATTCAAGAAATTCAAGAATAAAAGGAATCTGGTACTAAGAAGTTAGTCTGATCATGACTGTGTAACCATTGCCATAAATAGCCATTTGGTTCACTGAAGTCCTTTAGGGAAAGAAATTTGCCATTCTTACCTGATCTGAGCCACCATATTACTACAGATCCTCAGCAATGTGGTGCACTCTTAATTGCCCTCTGACACGGCCTAGAAGACAATTAGGTTCATGAGTAATTAGGTATGGGCAACAAATGATGACATTCATAGCAATGACTGCATCACATGAATGAATTAAATGAGAATATAATCTTGGCGGGGGAGATGCTGTATATGGGTCTGAATGGGTTAATACTGAGAATAAGCACTCCCTCAATAGTTATGACATGTGGATCCATGGCCAGAGCAGCATAGGATGCAGAAGGAGAGTGATCTAATATCCGGTCCTCCTCAAAATCTCTGTAGCAATCTCTATAATATCAAGGAAACTTGCAAACAGTTGCTCACTACATGCAATAAACTATTCCTTGTTAACCACAGGAAAGTCTTCTAACTAGCCTGGTAAGGAGTTTTCCTCCACCGCACCAGACCAATCAGGTCCTGAATTTTCCTACATTTAAAGATGATGATGGCAGCAAACTTTGCTATGAGCAGCATTTCATATAGCGCAGTGAGCTGGCCTGCCCATATAACAGCAGAGACCTATTTCTATGTGCCATACATAATTTCAGCAATTATCATCATTCAATATTTGAAATGTGCAGTACTGTAGCCGACTAGTGGATCTATTCGAAGTAATTGCTCAACATTTTGACTTGACAAGTTCCAATTCCTTTCTCCTCTTTCATCCATTGAGCATTTTGTTTTCTACACCTTTATACTGTTTTACCATGAGCATAAAAGATTCATTTTCCATTAGTCATGCTATGTCATTTATGCCAGAGGGCATAGCCCCAAGCACAGTGAGGTAGAGCTGCAAGCAACAATTTGCAATTAAACAGCATATATTACAAAACAAAAATTCTCACTGTGCTTCACAGGAATGGAGAAGGCATTAGAGAGAGCTGGGAATTGGTATGGAGTATCATATGCATTGCAGAACCAAGCACTACCACCTAATGGTTAGGGTAGAGTGTTGCAACCAATCCTCCTTTTTACTCCTTTCCAAATAAAATTTAAACAAGTTAGAGAGAGTCTTGGTGGAACATTGTATCAAAAACAAAGCCAAACAATCAATGGAAACATACAGAACTTCAACAGAAATATCAAAATTAAGTTAAAAATATTATTTTCAGAGATGATAAAGCACCCCATCCCTTGCAGTGCCCACCAGTCCCTAAAAACTGCTATTGTTCCAGTGGATACCTGCACGCTCCCTCTCAATGAACACTGGGCTGCAATTCTACTTTCTATATTAGGTCTAAGGACTGTTTTAATTAGCAGTTGTCAATGATGAAGCAGGAGCCAGTCTTAACATGAAGTGATACTTGTCTTCATAACATGATGCAAGTTATTGCAAGATAGCATCAAGTACAAGTTATATTGAGTAGTTAACCATAATTACTCTGATTATCGGGACCAAGGATGAAGATTCTGACCCATCAGGATCTTGAGGTGAAATCCTCTTTTTCCACCCAAGACTAGTGTTTTGTGAAGGTTAATGCACTTTCCAGCATTAAACCTTTCAGAACCATTACACATACAACAACTGCCACCAAATGTTTCGTGATGTTTATACATTCAGATATTTTGCTGATTTTATACTTACTACTGCCCCTTCCACAAAAATTCCAGATTGTGCTGTCTTCAGACTTGGGTGGCTGGTAGATCTCTGGCTTGAGGAGACTGTTGACTTTGAATCTGTTGTCTGTAAATCAGTTCTCCCTTGAAAGATCTTTTATCACTTAGTTCCTGAACCAGTCGTTCTCTGGGAACCAATTGAACTCCTTATACCACAGAAGTGAGAATTTAAAATGTAAACTACCAATATATTTTCAACTTTCTTATGCACTTTGTGTCGCAGTGGTATTTTTTGCATACCATTACTCTAGGATGTTATTCCAGCTGGACAGCTTAGTCTCATCTCTGCAGGCTGTAAATTCTCTTTGTTCACCTATGGTAAATAATCTGGCTAGACGGTGACACTCGTTCCTGTATCAAGTTTAACATTAATAAGATGTCAATTGATATAAAAATGTTCTGTCAAACATGAGCCAATTGAATCATCAATTTCCTCTAGGAATGCCTCGAGTATCTTTTCCAGTGCTGATTGCTGTTCTGTATCTTTGTTTTCATAATGACTACAATTTTTGCTGCTCAAAAATTGTGCCCAACTTCTACCTGTGTTCTGAAAGTTTAATTTTAGACCTTTGTTTTACAGACTTAGGATACTTTTGTTATAGCTGGGCATTTCTCACGCTTTTGAGACTTTTTCTTAACTCCACAGCACTGACTCTGAATGTCAGTGTCTTCTGTTTGGCCCACTGTTTGTATTAGCATATCACTCATGCCTTTAGACTGTTTGTACCTTGTAACATGGATAGTTCTGGTGCTTTCCTGTGGATATGTCATCTTTCTCCTCTCAGGACTCGCTGGTGAGTCTTCCTGATTTCTACTTCTGGAACAATTTGAATACTTTTCTAGAAAGTCTAATCTTTGTTGGACTGTAATAAATCTTAAGCTCATCAATAATTCCAACAATTCTGTCTGATATGAATTCTCATTTCAAACCTCCTTAGTTTCAGATTTTCACTAATCTGTAGAGGTCATTAGTTAAACTATGGTTTCACCTGAATGCTGAATTATTCTGTTAAACCTTGTGCGTACACAAATTTCCTTTGTTCTCAGATTAAAATAATTAATAAAAGCTTGAAGAACTTTTTCAAAAGTACCTGTGCCTGCTTTACTATCTTTGTGATTTATGACATTATCAACTGTAGATCTTATTGAGATCAGTAGCAAATTTACTTGTTCTGTTTGAGATTTGGCATTTAGTTTTGAAGCAATTCTGTGGCTTAAGAATTGTTTTCTCCAAGATGTTAAAGTCTATATTCTGTTTTGTCCATTCTTGGCATTAACTATTTTAGACATTATTATTTTTCCTGTCATTGCTTCATAATGTGGTTATTTATTCTTAACATGTTAAAGGTGTTTTATTACTGTAGCATATCAATACTAATTGTAACCCTCTAGCTTTTAATTCCCTTGTTTTATAGTGTCTTCAAGAATGCTGCCACCAATCCTCTTTTCTGTACTGGGTAAAGGAATTACTTTGATCCACAGTGGTAAAGAATGAACACTTTCAGAAACATGACTTTTTGAAAGTAGACACTTGAAAGGATTTGGGGATGTGGTAAATGACAAAGTAGTTATATACCTGAATATAAAAGTGTTATCAATGAAGAAAATGTTTAGCATAAGATGTTGTATGAGTTAATGGTTTTATAGAATCCCTACAGTGTGGAAGCAGGCCATTAGGCCCATTGAGTCCACACCGACCCTCCAAACAGCATCCGACCCAGAACCACCTCCCTACCCAATCCCTATCACCCTTCTTTTCCAACAGATCATCCACCTAGATTGCACATCCCTGGGCTCAATGGGCGATTTAGCATGGCCAATCCACCTAACTTGCACATCTTCGGACTGTGGGAGGAAACCAGAGCACTCGGAGGAAACCCACGCAGACATGGGGAGAATGTGCAAACTCCACGCAGACAGTCGCCCAAGGGTGGAATCAAACCCTGGTCCCTGGACACCATGCCATGGTTTTGATAGGGTTAAAGTTGGAAATGCATACAGCCTTGGGGGAAGAAGTCCAGCTCAAAATCCTGATAGGCTCAAACCTGTCATCTCTGGTTCCTAATAGTCTTTGTAAATATGCCTAACTAGCTAGTGTAACTTGTACCTATTGTTATCCTATAATAAGCCAAACCATGTTGTTAAGACAAGTACCTCATCTTGCTTAGACTCACTATTGGTCCTTCCTTTATCACTTCAGGCCCTTAGACTCAGTACAGAAAGAGGATCCATGGAAACACTTGATACCAACACATGGTTGTTCAACACATGTGACATAGAGAACAAGGCAGAGTAAACTGGGAGCAGGAGTAGAGAACACAGCAGAGTGAGAACGAGGAATTATGTGACGACTTTAAGAAATGTGAAATTGCTATAGAAATGGAAGAAACTGCTAAGTAAACATACTGAAGATTGAAAGCTTATGCAGTGAGAGTATAATTAAGGTCAGATGCAACAAAAAATCCAATTTGTGCACAGACGCATTGAGATAATGACAGGATTCCATTATTACGTTTTGGATCTGTTTGCAGCCTAAAACTTCCAAATCCCTTTCTCTGCCATGTTTACAACTCCAAAGGAAGCTGCAAAACAAATTTAAACATTGCACTAGGCTCCCAATTACCCTGTTGGAGCTCTGTTTGAATGATGCATACTGCCTCTTCATGGCTGGAGACCCTGTGTGACAGTTGCCTTGTAAAAACAGCAACAAAAAGTTGATTGAACTTCACACTTTTGATTACTTTAAACCACTTTCCTCCAGCCCTGTCTCACTCAGTGTGGGCAGGGTGGAGTGAGGCTTTTGGTAGTGTTAATGTTGAAATCTAAGTATTCAAATGTTTACTCTTCCTTTGAAATAGACGAAAGGGACTTGCAAAAAACTGATAAATAAGAAGTGTTGGTCCAAACCTAACTAGCCACATTATGTATGTAGAAATCTTTTTTAACTTGCTGTGAAGAACAGTAGTTATTGTCAATCCTTAATTACCTTTGGAAAGGTGGACTGTTGGAATCCACGCGGTGTAGGTGTATTCAGTGTTGTCAGAAAGGGAATTCCAGGAGTTTCACTCAACAACAGCGAAGGATTGGCAATATGTTTCTGAAACTTGTTTTTTTTTAAGCTTAAGGGAAACACTGACAGCCTAGAGAATTTTTCTTTTAGTTTTACTTTGAGTTTTGAGCAGTCTTGTTTTGTCCTTGGATGAAAATGGCTGTGTAAACCGATGCTCCTGAGAAGGGAGTGAAAGAAGATTACATTGGAGTAAAGAGTTAATGTTAGTCCCAGACCAGAAGTGTTGAGTTAAAATCCTGAAGAGGTTATTTAAATCTGAGGATATTTAAGCTCAAGTGTATAATAGCTCCAGAAATAAGCCATTTGTAGTTCCAGTCTATAAGTTAAATTCTCAAGTGACTTAAACCTATCAAGGCATTAGGGACAGGGACTTTGGTGTGAGTACTGTACAAGTAGGGTTTTGGAATGCTTTACAAAGGCTGTTGTTTATCTGTTCAATTTATAAAGGAATATTTTGGGATGAATGGGTTTATACATTTACTGTGAAATTTGTTATAAATTGATTGTTCGGCTTATTCTATTTTATCTTCATTTCTTTTGTTAATAAACTTTTGTTTTACTGCTAAAGAAGATCTGCAGTTTTGCATGTTTATGTTTCAGCAAGAGACCACTTTGTTAAAACCAATACAAAACAAAATATGACCTTTCAAGTCATGTTTCAGCTTTGGATATGACTTGACCAGGAATAACATGAGCTGGGATGATAACATTCTGCACACAGTTTACACATGAAAAACAGGTACATTGTGGTTCTAGTTCACCCTATAATCCCACAGTTATGCTATTGTACTGCATTTAAAATAAATAACCCTACTTGTCATGTCACATTTAAAAGGTGGTTAGTGACACTCAGCATGCTTGTATAGCACTCCTGAACATAGGAGACAAACAGCTGACATTTAAGACCTCAGTATTAAACAAATGTGTGAAGTAAAATCCTATCTATGACATTCCCTCTGTCTGTTCATGCTGATTAAATTTCCCATTTTTAAAGCAATGAAGAGTGACGTTGCCATATTCTCCAATGCTAGAAATTTGGGGCCAGCAGCCTCAATTCCGTGATCGATACCACTGTGGTTCAATTGTCAATAGAAATAAGCTATCTGACACCACAGTTACACATAGTGACACTATATTTTGTTCTTAATAGCTCATAGACTGATAACTATACATATTTAAATTTAATCATAATAAAATAGAAAATGTGCTGACCGTCAGTAATCATATTGGTAAAATATTCATTATTATTATGAAACCACAGTTTTTACACCATCCACAGTTTTATCACAAGCTTTTATGTTTAACATGGATCTTTTCCCACTTATGCATGTATTGTGCTTAGTATAGCACTGACAGCCTTCAACGTGACAGACTGCCATCAGCACAGGGGGTCGCTTTCACTGGAGTATCAGCACATATGGCACAAGTTAAGTTCTATCTAAGCTGTGGCATAATTATGGAGAAGATAATGAAAGCGGGTGATGCCAGTCAGACTATTTCTTCTGGTCCATTTCCGACACCCACCGTGTGACACACCTGTGCCTTTCACTGAAACCCTGTGCAGTTTATTTCTTGGCGGTCGCTGCTATATTGGCAGCCTGGAATGCAGTCCTCTCAGTCTTGCTCAGCCTTAGGTTAACATCAAGGGTGAAGGGCACCTGAAGAGACTTATATATTGGAGTAAAACAAAATATTCTTCCAAACAACCAAAGCCTGCCCAGAAATATTGTGAAAGGAAATTTCTAAAAACACAAAATCCTCTGAATTAGAACCATCAACCAAAAAGGGCAAGAGTACAATGATCAAACACATTCTTAAATTTTCTGATTCTGCGTAAACAAAACTGTGTATTCCAGCTCAAAACAATAACATCAAGATATTATAGATTATGGCACATTTAGTGAAGAATAGTTTCAGAATTTGTCTCACTTACTAAACTGCATAACCAATGTGCTAGTTACTTTGGTATTTTAATGCATCAAATCCCCTCTGAGGAAAGCGAGTATAGAATGGCACAGCTCATCTGTGACACTTATTTGGAACTCCTTTGTGATAACCAGCTTGAAGGCAGAATAGGAGAATACACTGCGCGGCTGGAAATGCGAAGCTGTGAAGGTGACATCAGGGACTGCTGAGAATATGCAAGAAAATATAATCAGGTTGCGTGTAAGGAAACTGCTACTTAGGATCTAAAATGCTTTCAATACAAGGAGCAGACTGCTCTTTCTTTAAACAAAGCTGTTCCTTAAACAGGATGTGGTATAGATTTTCTAAGGTGTATCTCATTCAGAGCTGTTAGTCCAGCTGCCATACTATCCTACACCATCATTAATCTAATCGGATTGGCACAGTAATTGAGTAGAAAATGCAGTTGTACATTTTTGTGTGACCATACAGGATGTCAATCGATACTTATGTCCTCTGTTAACTTCAGATAACCTGAAATGCACAGCAATTTAGGTGTCTGAGATGCCTTTAGGAAGTAACAAGCTAAATTACCCCCAATTCTACATCAGTCATCTTCTTTTTTGCTGTGGTTCAGTATTCAAAAATAGCTGTTTCACATTGCTGGCTTCCTTGTTGACGTTTTGTTCTTCTACACTTTCCCTTTCAATCTATTTCTCAAGTAATTCTCCTATTTATTACATATGAACTGTTCTTGTCCCCTCACCTGCGCTCCCATTTTGACTTTACTTTCCCTTTCATGTTCCACATCTACTGCAGGTCTGCCTTGAAACTAATGTCTGTCAAGCAGGACAGGCAGATGTCCATCAATAGCGCTCTCAGTTCTATGTCAGCAGGTTGCAGGCTCTAGCCCCATTCCAGGACTTGGGTACAAAAGTCAGACCTGACATTCTACTGCAGTACTGAGACAGTACAGCACTGTTAGAGATATGCTGCCTTTTGGATCATACATTAAACCAAAGTCTTGATAGCACTCTCTTGAATATAAAAGTTATGTAACACTATTGTGAAGAAGTAGAGAGGCACTAGCCTTCTGTCCTGGCCACAATTTGACCCTCAGCAAAAAAACACATTGACTGATCATTGTCCCATGGCTGTTTATGGGAACTTGCTGTGAGCAAATTGGCTGCTGTGTTTCCTACATTACAGTGTATTTCATTACCAGTAAAGCATTTTGGAACGTGCTTGGGAATGGTGCAATAAGAATCCAGTGTTTCCGTGCTTTTTTTAAACCTATGCTATCAGTTATGCCTAGCAGTGATTCTGTCCAACATGCATTAGAAAAAGGCAAGCAGCAGCGTCTGCTTTTGCATGACAACAAAAACCTCTTGTCTAACATTAGAGTGTGTCCAAGAGGTCCAGTGGACGGTCTGAAAAAACACAGCTTCAAATCAGTCTAGATTTATACTCTACCTACTGGGAAGGCAAAGTAGTCTGAGGTGGCTTTAATGTGCTCAGGAGACTGATCATAAACTGACTCCCAAAGTATACTGCTGCTTACATGTTAATGCACAAGCAAAACCACTTTACATTTATGCAAAAATTGTGTATAACTTCAGTTTTATAACCTTCCTCTATTGTTCCATCATTACCCTTTCCCCTCCTCTGTGCTTTTCCTTCAGTTTTACTGCCTTCATGGATAATCAGCTCCTCAATTTTTCACCCGGCAGTTTTATCAACTTCAGAACAGATGAACTCACTTTCATTGATATTGTGCTAATAATCATGACTGCTCTCTTTACTATTGCCAGGCTACTGACACAGATTTTATTATGAATATGGTAAAAATATCATTGAGAAAAAAACATAAATTGAATTCCAGAATTTGGTGAGCATCACCTACATCCCGTAAGATTTCAAACTAATCCTTCATTCACGTAGCAACTAACGAGCTTGTGCTGTGATGGCTGTGGGCAATATCGCCCACTCAATTCTACTGCCTGATACCATCAATTAGTATAGAATAATGACACTGCTTTATAACAAGTGACAGCTCCTCGGCCAGTCACATTAAACATTCCAGTTCAAGGCTATAATAAAGCACAATACCAAGTCCTCAGAGCTCGGACTTGAAATGGGTCCACTGGGTTTTCGAAACCCAGAAATGTGCTATTATGAATGACATGACTCTTTGTGGGTGCTGGACTGAGTCAGTCAGTGGGTAAACGGGCATGCACAGCTGTGGTTGAACACGCTAAAAATGATTAAACAAAGTAAATGATGTGAGTCATTAAAAGTTCACTAAATTAGACAATTAAGCTTTAATTATCTGATTTTAGAGATACTAAATATTGAATTTTCAATTTGGTTTTCCTTAATAATGCCAAATTGTTAGACTACTGTTGACTCAGTGAGTAAATGTACTTCAAGATGTGAAATTAAGCATTACAAGAAACTCTTGTCTATACAGGGCCTGCTTATCAGATACTAATCAGACTGTTATATCTGCAATCTCGCAGACAGGAAGCGCGCAATCATTTGTAACAGTGAGAGCACTGCCTATCAAATTTGGGAAAAAAAGTATTATCATATAGTACCCATGTCTGAAACAGGTTGGGCATATTGTACAAGCAGAGAAGAGATTGAACACACATTGAAACCCTCATTGTAAAATTGGTGTGTCTTGGGGCAGTTAGTTTTGTACTTATAATTAAAATATTCAGAAAACAAAATAAGTGATTGGGACTAGCATCTAAGTCCTGTAGAAGTTGAAATAACTGGCACAATACTAAACATGGCTTTCAGCTTTGTGCTACATCATACATTCTTGTGCATTTCTGGGTAACTCAGGTTAACAGTGTATCCCTGCAGTCCTCACTTACAGTCTTGCTATTCCTTGTCGGATATTGAAATGAATACCCAATGTCAGTGCATCTTCTGTTACCACACAACTTCAGTTCAAATTATGATCATAGCTGACTGCCATCTATTAAATTGAATTAAAGTTCCCTCATTAATGTAGACCTTTGCTTCCATGGATTTTGATGTCATCAGGCCATTCAATATGTCAGTGTCTTCTGCTATTCTTCAGACTGTATGACATCATATAAAGGTAGATGTGATATTGTACCATGTTAATCCAACTAGGCAGTGAAGTCAGGAAGCACCTGAATCAATTTGCAGATGATTATATTAATATGTTGCATCTGCAGGGCTCTCTGAACCAGCCATTAACCCACAAGGTTCAATAATACACAGTGACGCATTGAATAACTTTGGCTTTCTGGAATGTTCTTCCATCCACTATATTCTGACCAATACAAGTGCAAGCTTGGAAAAGAGGCTGAATGTTAGCATAAGCATTCTTTAAGGCAGTTAAGTGATTGTATTAAAATCTACTTCATATGGCTTCTTTTATATCATCCCATGATATTCCATAAATTGTCCAGTTTCCATCATATTGAATTCCATTGAGTCAAACGTTTAGACCTGTTTTGACATAGTTAAATTAATCCAGTGTGCTAAAGATTACCAAAAATGCAGGAAGATCATCCATAGGTCAAATTCTTTGTAAAACAGGAAAGTCAGAATAATGAGAAACACTGCTGAGTTTACACATCCACAGTGCAGGTGTAAGCTTACAGTCCTGTATTGAGTTTCTATAGTTATCTGATTAATTTGACCAATTAAATTGACTCATTGATTTATTAAGTCTGAAACCCTGTGATGGGAGATTAAAGGATGCACTACGTTTGTGCAAATTATTAATAAGAATCTTCTCCAGACTGCTTTCTGTCTACTTCTTGAAGTAATCTCTCTGCCCAATGGAATGCAGTTAAGCATATGTGACCTCATGCAGTACAAATCCTTTTTGAAATATTTCAACATTACCTTGTTGAATCTTCCAAATATTCCTCCTATAATTATCATGCGCTCAATAATTCTAAAATGTTTTGCATTTATGCATCTACTGAACTTCAAAGCTTGACCTAGTATATGAATCAATTGGCTCAGGCTGGGCATTTTGTTAAACCTGCAATTGACTATCCAAGGCAGCCACTTATAAACACAATGCTGATTGGGAGAGGGAAATGAAAAATAAATATACATTCCTGGACATATTAATCTAACAAAGCATGCTGAAGATTACAAAAACAACATACGAAAGTGATCTGGTTCAAGAACTCACTTTGAAAATGACCAAATGCATCTTTCCTTAGCGATGTAAACATAAATTTACTCTGGCATAATGTGCCCCATTGTCATACAGTTCTCACATTGCTGTCTTAATGTTTATTTGACAGTATTACAAAGAAGCCTTTTGGTGATTTAGACACTTCAGAAAATCTAAGGAAGAATCAACTGTAACACATCATTCTGCCTTAAGGTGTGTGATGCTGTATTCCTTTTCTCGTCGACCTGTGCTACCTAATTTAAAAGTCATCAAAATGAATTAAAAGAGCTGCCCAAATACAACTCGACCTCCTTTAAATGATACAAGCAGTGATGTTGCCATTTGAAAAATAAAACAGTTGGATGTAAAAAACACCGCTGCTCTTGGCAGACACCCCTTTCCCCACAGGTATTGTTTTTTTTTATTTCAGTGAATAAATCAGAACCATGCAATTCAATATAAAGAAACAGGCTTTTTAGTCGAAAGCTATTTTTCAGCAAGGTTTCCAATAATCATAGCCATTCTAATTGATCTATGGGATGGCAATATCTATACAAATATGAAAGAAATTGAAATTTTATAAATGATTTAAATTAATATATTGTGATTAACCATTGATATCACTTTCACAATATATGCAAACCAATGTAAATACATAAATTTAGAAGAAAGTTAGAATAATTATTCAATTTAATTCAGTCACCTTATTGTTTTTTAATAATTTAAAACATCTGATATTTATAACATCCTGAATCTAAAGTCATTGACTTTCACACTTAAACACACAGCTACAGGTAGATGATTGTTAAATCTGACTATTGTCTCGTGCTAGCATGAATACTACTGACCATCAAATCTAAAGGAGGTGTTACTAAACGACCTGATGGATTCTTTTAATGATATCAGCTTCTCATGTCTATCCTCAAATGATGGCCACAACGAATGGAACAGTATGTTTAAAAAAGACACTTTAAGGAGAATGAATTGCCTCCTGTGGCAAGTTTGAAGGTGGGATTATTTACACATTCAAAATAGGCTGATCCCTTCCTGATTAATTCTGTGATAAAAATATCCCTCACTCGACCACAAATTGACACCCGTGGGCAAGCAATAAATGTCCAAATATGGGTCTCCTATGCTGATGTTAGCATTAATACTGTGGTGGGGCATGGTTGGGCATTGTAGGAAACATAGCTGTGTGGGGTCATCTGCAGGTTTCAGGGGTGAACGGTATGCCACAACCAAAAACCAGTCAGTGCCAGATAAAGGTGCTTAGCACTGGCTGAGGAGGCCGACTGACAGCCAACCCTCCCCTAGCTGCTATCCTACCCTATCTCCTGCAACCCTCCATCCTACATCTTCCTCCTGCCATCTCTCATCTGTGGCCCAGGATCTTATGACCATACTAGACCTTGGGTGAGTGCCATATTAACTGCAACCCCCACCTTGGTGAGCTGCTGTTCTATAGAGTTTCTGGCTTCTGATTAGTCAACAACTTGCAGTGGGCAGGATTTGTGTCCCCAGAGTCCTTGATCCAGGATAGACCAATACTGTTCGTTGATTGACATTTCATACAGAGGACTTTCTCTGAAAGATGTGGTGTGAGTTCTCACTGCCTCTCCTACCTCCTGGTGAGAACCTTCCAGACCACAAATTGCCATTCTTTGATTTTCTAATTTCATTGTTGTTTATGGACACCTTCAGAAAATATACAGTACTTTCAAAACAAAACAAAGAATTTAGTGAAATTATAAGCTTTGAAGAAAAATTTCAATCTACATAACTTTGAAATCTAATTTAAGAAAAAGGTATAGCAAGCAAAACAGAGCAACTTCTTTCTGAAGGAATAAATTTTTCATTGACACACACAATTTTCTAAATGTACAGGAAAGAGTGTACATGCTGGTTCAATAGAAACTCTTCATGAGGATGCTAACAATTTTAAAAAATGATTCATTCATATAAATAATTGCATGACTGCCTTTTGACAAATAGTGAGAATTAGATCCCTTCACCAGTCAGATATCCTGTTACTAATAAAATGTCACTACCTCTAAGTTGCTTAGAATTGCAAACTGTCTATATTTTAGCTATGTTGGAAGAGATGTCTAGTAACAATGTAAACATAGGTACAGTTTAGATCTGTTACCATAGTGATTATGACATGATCAGGATTGCAACTATGTGGAAATTCAAAAATAATAAAGAAACAATGATAGAGTATATAGACCACAAGTATTACATTCTCGAATAGACATTGCTATCGGTGAATGATGACAGGTGATCATTTCAACTATTAGTATCATTATGTAAGACGTAAATCAGCCTGGAACCCTGAAAAAGCATTGACCATACTTCTCCCTTCAAGGCACTGTCAAGTGTGAAGTTTACTCATATATTTTGCTTGTGCATGAAATGTTCCAGTTAGCTCACAGAATGAGAGTATCTAAAATGACAGACTTGAAGTGTCTTTACACATATTTTACTTGTATTTAGATTAAAACTTAGGAAGGAATTTTCAGTAAAATTGATGCAAGAATACACAGTTCTCAGCAGAACCACTCCAACAAATATATTGTTAATATAAATTTGTTTTGAGAAATTGCCTTTCTCTTTTCTTGTGCCAGTATTATCAGACTCCTGAGAGCAGTCAGAGGCTAGCTAGTCTACAGTGTTGGTAAGTACCATGTCATTTGGAAAGCAACATTTCAATCGGTAGACAGTGATACAATGATTTCTAATCAATACTACAAATGTAATATTAATGTCTTGTGAGCTAGCGAAATACAGAGTTCCCTGGTTTAGCAAATAGAAATAGAATGTTCTAGCCAAGAATCTGGAATGAATAATTAGTTTTGTTTTCAAAAAGAATTCTCAACACCTTTACTTACCCTTACTATTTACTGCAGAAATGTGATTAAAACACTGTTTTTCATTATTGTACTTAATATTTTGCTTTGTTTGCTATTTGCATGATGTTTAATATTAGTTTCATGTACATGTGAATCACATAAGTGTGAAGTATTACTGGTACATGGAAAAAGAAAATAGCAATGTAGGTTAACGCTATCCTAGAATGATACATCTGTTAGCATTTTTTAGCTGCAATTTGGGAATCTATAATCAACAAGAATTATTTGTGATCTGACCTTCTTCTGAAATCTCCTGTGCAACTATTTGTTCTTAATATGAATGTTTGATCTTGTAGCTGGCTGATTAGATCATTCAAAAGAAGCTATAATGAAACCCCTGAAAAACACAATTACTTGGGATTTTGAAACGATTTCAGATTTGCTTCTTCATACTGTGAAAAGTGATCTTAACCTAATGGCCAAATCTGTGTGTCACATTTCCAAAAGGTACTTTTTCAAAATTCTTCCCCTTTTTTTAAATCCTATATCCGTAGATGTTTCTGTTCACATAAAGGAATTATACTTTAATATCAAATCCTGTATTAAGCATAGAAAGGGAGAAACAGAGATAAATAACTGGAGGGGTATTTTAAGAGCTGTATTAATAGTAATTATAATGTTAGTATTAACACATAAGCGTCATTAGTTAGCCGTTTTATTTGCTCTCATCACTATAACATTAAGCCAGCCTTAACTTTGCCATTTAAGGTATACAGCTGCTAACAATTATGTTTTATGTTGATCATGTTACAACTCTAACTGGATATTAAGTAAAGGTGAAGGTAAATTGAATTGATTTCATAAAAGCTTAGAGAGCATCATCTTGCTGTAACCTTGATGTCAAAGACTTATCATGATGAAAGGATTAGAATGAGATTCTAGCAGCCTCACACACATTCTTCTAGAGATTATGGGACTCATTTTATTTCTAATTTCAGTTAAAGTGATCTTTATTCATTTTAGAATTACCGAAATATTTTGAACTTGTTTCTGTTAATACAAATATTTTAGCCTCTCCCAAATGTTAACTAAAAATTGTTCAGTGTTATGCTATGCCATATATTTAATTTTTCCACACTACAGGTTCATGACGAGTTATCTCTTCAATCGATCTTAATGCATGATATTTATATATTCTCAAGTACATAAAATCATTTTACAATATATTTAAAGGTTGAGGTTAGCTGGAATACTACAATATTATTTTACTCTTCTCTTGATTTGAAATATGAGAGTTTCCACAGGAGGATACATACTGTTGTTTTCAAGCAGTCTTGTTGAAATTTGAGATTTTTCTTATCTGGAATATTATGTTGAATTACAATTGAACCAAATTTTAAGCATCCTTTTAAAGACTTCAGAAAAATTGAAAAATGAAATTCCTGTTCTAACAAATATTGTAATAATGCTATCACACAATATGAGTGGAACCATGTTACATAGAATTCATACATTGCATAGAATGCATGAGATCACCCATCATTATCCCTTTAATTGTGTGGGCTTTGAAATTATGCTGTATGGGTATTAGCACACGAATACTTAATGCATTGACATAAAATTCCTTTATTTAAAATGAGCTAATGCCTCCATTAACATAGCTGACAGAGGAATGGCGTTCAGGCACATAAAGCCCTTATACACTAATGTGTGAACAGTGTAATTTCAAAGCTATAGAGAATAAAGATGTGTAAGAATTTGTTGCTGTAAAACAGTCTTATTTAGCCAGTGTAGTGTAATAAAATTTGAAAGCAAAGCTTAAGAAATTTACACAGTATGTTGCACTATATTACTTATATTGTCTTGCTTCATGTTATTGATAATTATAAAGCAGGCCAACATTTTCCACTATCGCCAAACTTTATCATTTAGCCATTTGCACATATGACAACTTAAAATATGGTAGCCCCACTTTAATTCTCAGCTTACTACTGTTGCTATTCACTTTACTAGCTTTACTTCAGCCACTGAAGCTTAATCCAAAACTTCAGATTATGTGATAGGTGTCATATAAAGACATTTATGTAAATCATGATTCTATAACTGATCACATGATTTTGACATTGATAAGAGAGAATACCAGTCTGGAATGAGCATGTGGAAAGAGAGGTCCTAGACACTACATGAAAGAGCTTTATTTGAGAACCTATACTGTATAGATATAAATAAAGGAATGCTACAGTACTTAAGGAATTGAAGAGCTTTACTTAGAGATAGGAAAATGAAAGAAAAGGAACAACTAGCCTCAGGAACATTGTAAGGACAGACTGTAACAACCAACATACTCCAGACTGCCATCTCAATGTGACGGTAGCCTGGTATCTCAATGTAAAACACAAAATAAAGCAATAGGAACAGTAACTTTTAACAAGATAGAACCCTGGTACTAGAAAATAACACACTACGTTTATTAGTTTATTTGTTATTCTGTAAACAAGTCATTTGCTATTGATCTATACTGTCAGTCATGACCTCAATCTAAATTATAACTATGATAAGTAATGGATGGTGACATTATTGTGTTTTGTGTTAGTAGAAAACTGAACTGCTCCTTTAAATGAGAAAAACAGTTTAAAGTGTTGCTGTGGGTACGTATGTTTCAAATAATTTGTAAAATCAAAAGTTGATTGACTCTGTCCTAAACTGGTAAAATTAGACATCAGACCTGATTGAAAAGTGCTGGGATGAATATTTGTAAGACGTATTCTGTATAAAACAATAGATTCTTCAATTCAACTCTGCTTACTTAACAATGTTGTGCCAAGCCCAGCAGCACAATTACAGCAGTGAGCATATTTATTCTGACTTTATTTATTTAAAGTATTTCACCAGTAAACACCTGAGAAGTGACACCTTATTTTCATATGATGCTGCATGGCAAGGTATTAAATGTTTATGAGCTGTTGTAAAAAAAATGTAAAAAAATTAAATGGCTAAATCTAATTTGTTTCCTTTCCCTTTGCAAGTTTTGGATTCACTCTAATATTTCTCATGTTTTCGATTTGGATGGAAGTTGTGTATCATTCTGTCATTCAAACTTCCTTTAAACTTTTTTCCTTTACTTTTCCTGTTAACCACTTCTTTAGGTTTTGTGTCAACCCTTTTGTTATTTAATCTCTTCTGCCTTCCACTCCACCATAGACCTTCATATTTATTCTTTCTCCTACTTTGTCCCCTTTCTTTTACTTAAAAACTATGTTCAGTGGTACTGATTGGAAAGGGCAGCAATCTCGTGTGTCAGTTGGAGAGGCAGTGAGAGTCCCATTGTGCTTCTTTTAGAGAAGGCCTGCCAAATTAAGTACCAATCAGGCTTTTAACAGAACAGTGTCTGGCCTGTTTTAGGAACACGGACCCCAGGCATCCTTGGAGGTCCTGCCAGCCAAAGTTGCTACTGATCGGAGCATGGGAGCTTTGTTTAATGTCTGCACCACTGGAGACATGGTGGCTGCTACTGGTATGACACCCAAATCTGATGTATTGCAGGTATAATTGATTACCTTTTTGGACAATTCAGTGAAGTGGCACTTTTGAAACTGAATCACCCAGGACTGTTCATATTTGTTAAGTTAAAAAAAATGCACAGTAACCTTCATTAAAATTCCTACTTTTAGTATGACAAACACTGTTTGGAAGGCCAAACTGGTAGACCTGGTGTAGCAGAGTTGCAGCTTTATGCCATAGTGGCACAGTAAATAGCATGCAGCACAGTAAGATTCAATACAGTGAGATTATAAATAACATTTAATGTCAATTTTGCAACGTTTTAGATATTCCACACCCATCCCTATAGACAGAACAAATCTTGTAAAAAATAGTGTATCTTGTATAATTAAATATGACAGATGAAACATTCCCTCACCTTGTTCCATCAAGCAAAATTAGAAGTTGCTGAATTTGGCAATGTGGTTTGTATTCAAAGTTCTGTTTTTCATGTTTTTTTGTTTCCCCTGGATTGGGCTCTTTTGGGGCCACGTGAAACAAAGAAATAATGTTCCCTTTACTATGTTGCAGCTTTTGTGTGAGATATTCTTTATATCACTCCCAAAAGAATCCACGCAATGCTGCAATTCAGAGTGCACTCTATATCAAGTTCAATGATAGCGCATGGAACATCAGATAGATTCTCTTATTGCATTTGCTAGCTCTGATAATTACATAAGTGGTTATGTATGCATTGTCCTGTCATTGTAAGGGAGAAACAGCAATGTACTCTTGCCAGATGAAGGACAATTATAAACCAACAAACTTTGCTTTCACCTAAAATACATGACAGAAAAACATACCTTTCTTTCGTAGTGAAATCCAATCAATTTCTGTCTTTTCTCATTCTGTGAAAGACAATACAATTCAGCAAGAATGGCTGGTGAAATTGTACTTTACAGCTCCTGAGTCCTAATGCTAAATGACATTATACCACATATAGCACACGCTCACCCAAACAATCCATGTTTATTTTAGGCCAGAGAGAAATCTCTTCTTTACGTCAATGTGCCTTAATTCGATCAACAAAGTTTCAATCAAATTTATCATCTTAACAAGAGAATTCCTCTATAAAATGGCTGCTGACTCAGTGTCTGTTCAGATAAGTTTGCTGCTGGTGCACTGTATTAAAATCGCTTCTGATAGTTGCCATAAAGAACCTATTTTATGACAGACAAGAAATCTTGAGAATTGTAGCTCATGATCTCTACTGCCACAAAGCTGCTGTGACTGTGAAAATTAAAGAAACTTAAGGCCATCTTACCTATCTTTGGGTCATTCATTTCTATTTCAAATCATTCTCATTTCTGTGTCGGCCAGCTAAAGTTAAATCAAGAAGTGTTATATTTTATACAGAAATTGAAAATCTAGTCTGAGAATGGGCCTTTCTAACTCCCCTATGCTGTTGTAAAAAGTGTAAACAGCAAAGAGGTAAATGGCTAATGTATCACCAATGAAGTCAGATATTGTTTGACTGGAGCTTGGAAGGCAATGGTTTTAAATGAAGACACATTCTATCTCAGTGCATTTTACTGTATTTTACTATTAATTGGAGTCAAATCCAGGTTACTCTCCTGTGCATTTCCCTTCAAGGTTTCTGAATGGTGATGTTACCTTCAGTAGGGTAGCAAACGTGAGCTATTTTGCAGTTCCCAAAAGTAACCAGGCAGCGTGGTGACTCAGTGATTAGCACTGCTGCCTCACAGCACCTGGGACCTAGGTTTGAGTCCACCTTTGGGCGACTGGAGTTTGCACATGCTGCCGGTGTCTGCGTGGGTTTCCTCAGGTGCTCTGGTTTCGTCTCACAGTCCGAAGATATGCAGGTCAGATGGATTGGCCATGGTACAAACCCCATGCGGTGTTATGGGGATGGGGGTGAGGAGAATCCTCTTTGGAAGGTCAGTGCAGACTTGATGGACCAAATGGCCGCTTCCTACACTGTGGGGATTCTATGATTCGAAATGGAGGTGTGAGCTAATCTACCCCTGTAAATTATTACTGTAAATAATAACAGTCAGAATACTCTGAGAAGCCATGCACCCAGTGCTGTCATTTGCATTAAGTGCAACCTGGGACCACAAATGAATCTATCCCATATCAAACAGAAACTGCGAAGCGCAATTTAAAATGAGTGAGTCAATTTCCTGCCCCATTGGGAGTTGGGGTGTGTGGGGAGGGGATGTGTGTTTGTGTGTGTGTGTGTGTGTGTGTGTTAGTGAGATGGACATGGTGCTAAAGTGTCTACCTTAATCTGATATGAGTCTCACACTTCCATGTAAGTCAGGATCAAATGTCATATAAAAGGTCCTGATGGCATGTTAACCACCAATGGAGTGGGATCCCAACTATGGAGCCCCTCTCACTGTTAGCCGGTATACAGGAGGAAGAGGCCCTGGAAAGCAAATGTGGAACTTTCCTTTGTAGGGATGAGAAGGTAGAGATTCCGCCAAATTCCTACCCATGGGATTCTGCTGAACCCCACTCTCCCATGCACATTACCGACGCAGATCTAGAGCTGAGTTCCAAGATACCATTCATTGTCTCATATCCTCAGTAACATGTGTGCATAAGTTGTCCTCATTAGCAAAAGAAGGGTATGTGTATCATTCGGAGATTGTAGCCAAGACAGATAGATTGATTTCAATGATATTGACTTTTTCATACGAGATGAGAGCGAGGTGAATGGGCTTGGGTTTGCTACATAGCGGACAGTGAAGAAATGATCGCTATGAGCAATGAACAAATGTGGCTAGACTTTGCAAGATAGAGTAGGGAGAGATCTTTCCACTGGCTAAGAGCTCCATAGCTGGGAAGTATTTCCAAATCAGAGGTAGACAATAAACTACTGAAAGGTGAGGAATTCATTCTCTCGAGGGGATAGGAGGGATGCATTTGGAATTGTCTGCCTATGGGACCGTGGAGGTACAGTCACTGAGGATACTCAACTAAAGTAACCATATTGTCATGGAACTGAATGATCACCAGAAGTGTAGGGATAGTGAAGGAATAAGGCAGCAAGTCACATCCACGACAAAGGCGTGTGGCTGAGTGCCTCAGTTTACTTGAGATCAGGTCTGTAACAATGCTTCCCTTCAAGTATCAGAGGTTGTGGAAGTACTAAGTGCAATTAGTGCAAAGATAGTTCTGAAGAAGGGTCACTGGAGACGAAAAGTTAACTCTAATTTCTCCCCATAGATGCTGCCAGACCTGCTGAGTTCTTTTCTAACAATTTCTTTTTTTGTTTCTGATTTCCAGCATCTGCAGTCCTTTCAGTTTTTGGTTAGTGCAAAGGCTACGTTTTTCTATGCAGTTTGATGCTTCCAACGGATCACAGGACTTAAAGTTAAATTTTAAAATGACCCTATATTTAATGAAACAGAGAAAAATAAAATGTTCTTAACCTAATGAATTCTGTCCAGCAGCAGATTCACAGCCAGGAAGTTTTCAAAATGCTTTAAAAGTTTAAGAAACAGATTTTGATGAATTAGGAAAACTCTTTCTGGGTCTCGGGATATTGGAGTGCACTGTCTGAGTGGTTGAAACATCTGAAGTTTGTTTTGAGCAATCCTATCATTTTGTCAGTGATGGCCCGTATGGAGGTTTGTGCAGCATTGAACCTCACCTCAGTTACAGTTTGAGGGTTCCTCACTTGCATCAACAGTCAAGTCTTCTGTGGCTACCCCCTTTCCCCCCAGCTGTCAGTCCTCTGTAACTGACACGAGACATTGAAACCTACAGCCAGCTGTGAATGCTCCAGAATGTCAGAATCTGAATGTGTGAGTTGCCTGGAAAGTGGGCGCAATCCTGGAGTGCTTAGCTGGTGTGGTCAAATATCAGCTGCACATCAATGCAGTGGAGCTTTTTGCTTTTGATAAGACAATTGCCTGATCTCAGGGAGCTCTGGTATTCAGCAGGGGCTGCACAGTGGCTCAGTGGTTAGCACTGCTGCCTCACAGCACCCGGGACCCAGTTCAATTCCTGCTGTCTGCCACTGTCTGTGTGGAGTCTCTACTTTCACTCCGCGTCTACGTGGGTTTCCTCTGACTGCTCCCGGTTTCTCCCCACAGTCCAATGATGAAGTCAGAAGTCACATGACACCAGGTTATAGTTCAACAGGTTTATTTGAAATCACAAGGTTTTGCAGGACTGCTCCTTCATCACCTGACCTGGTGTTGTGTGAATTCTGACTTTGTCCACTGTAGCCCAACACGAGCACCTCCAACATCCATCCGAACATGTGCAGGTTAGGTGGTTTGGCCATGCTAAATTGTCCATAGTGTCCAGATATGTTCAGGCTAGGTGGATTATCCAGGGGAAATACAGGGATACAGGGATAGGGTGGGGGTTTGTGTCTGGCTGGGATGGTCTTCATAGGGTTGGTGTGGACTCAATGGACTAAATGGCTTGCTTCCACACTGTAGGGATTCTATGATTGTATGACAGCACCTTGTACCTCTGGGAAAGCAGTTTTCGGCAGAAGGCCCCTCTTCCCTGGTTTCTAGCTCTCTGTATCCAGAGGAGTCTCACTAAATCCTGGGCTTCTCAGAATCAAGCATCAGTCACCTTTCTATATACTCTTGTGGGCAGCTGACTGGGAAGGACCTATTGGAGCCCTGGAACCAACCACAAATGGCCACAAAGTTCAAGACCACTGTTAACCTTGAGGCGACTGAGGATAGTCCGCTGGCCCTTGTAGGTGCAGTCCTTGTCCCAATATCTGGCATGTATAGGACACCACCTGTAAGGCATTCTGAGGTGCCTCCAGCATTGCTTTTCTACTATTCGGAAATGGCTACAGTGAGTCAGTAAATCTGGTTTTTAGTCTTGCTCATCATTGCCATGGCCCCTGGTTTCCTGGATATAGTACCTCTGCAAGCTGGTCCGCTGCCTGTGGCCACAGTTACTGCTCCTCTATCCCTCTTTGCTGATTCTTCTTCGACTGCATGATTGTGAGAAAACGGGCAGGGTTCTTCTTTGCCATAGTATGCTCATCATTCTGTATTTCTGCACCATGATGCTGCAGTTAAGCCCCTAACTTAGCATTTTCCCGTGTTAGCTTCCTCTCCAAACAGCACACCCATCACAGTGGGCTGTAACCTGTTTGGGTCCAAAGTATAACCCCTTGGTGGTGTAACATTCAAGTGCATGGAGACATTGTACATTGCTGGGGATACTTGAAGCATGACAGTGCACCTTCCCAAACACAGTAATCAGCTTCTCTGCAACAAGGGTGAAGAACAACCATTATAAACTTGTATTGGCATTATAGACTGACGACCATTCACCCCTATCCCAGCATCCCCGCATTGCCTTGTCCTTGCTTTGCATGAGCTACCTGCTGGGAAAGTAGAGGGTCAATCCTGGAGAAAGTTGACCCCTACACCTGAGCTCCTTAAAGATTGCACCTCTTTTCATCCATGTCAGCTATCCTGAGATTCCAGACAGCCCACAGTGTACTGTGGCTCCATGACATTGTGGCACCATACTAGAATGTGATGCCATTGATTTCTCAATCAATGCTGGCACGTTCAAAGTGAGACCCAGCTGAGTATGATTCTCCAGCAGCTAGAGCTCATGGTTCATAGGATGCCCTCCCAGTTGGCCAAAACTTTCAAACATTAACTCTCCTCGTAGGAAAATAATGACCTCCCATGTTCAATAGTACCTTTTTGCCAGGCTTCCATTTGACAATATGGTGAGATTCACATTCTTTGTGAGGAAGAATATGTTCAACCCACCTCAGTTACACACTAAATTCCCCCCTTAACTTGCACCCACCCTGCTTTGTCATTCTTGTCACCTCTGTTACCTTTGAATCTCCACCATCCAAACCCTGGCCATGACCCTGTTACTCTCATCCTACCACATCCAGCTCTCTCCTTTGATAGTGGACATACATACTGTTGCACAGTTCCAGCAGACAAGAACTCTCAGGTATAAACTTTCAGCAGCACCAAGCACACAACAGACATCCACCCCTCTGTGACACAAATTGTCAGTCATCAACCAAAATGAACCAGGACAGGACAGAAACAAGGTGCTATATCTACTGTTTCACAATGAGTGAAGACTACCCCACTTTTGCTGTGACAGTGTTCCCCTTTCCTCCCCATTGCCACTGTCACTTCCCTTGCCCTGAATCCAGAGCCATGGACCTCCTCTTTGCTACTTTCACCTCACTTGGAGACTTCATACAACAACTCAATCTAAAAACACATCGCTGTGAAGACAAAACAGCTAAGAACTTGTGAGGCAGTTCAGTGGAAGAGACACCGAACCCAAAACATTAACTCTGATTTCTCACTACAGATGCTGCCAGGCCTGCTGATCTTTTCCAGCAATTTCTGTTTTTGTGTACGGCCAAGAACTTACTCTGAGGTGCTGGAAGATGTCATATTCACCAGGTACACACCTCCTATATGCAGTCAGTTATGAGGCATGCATTTTTTTAATTGTGTAGAATCTAATTGGGAGGGGGCACATGCCTTCAAATCATGTGTTTTTTTAATGCAAATGTACTTCCCAAAACCTGCAGTGGGAAAGTTGACCAGCCTTTCAAGATTAGTGAACTTAATTCCTAAAGTATATCCTCCTGTCAAGATTCTGAGTTTTGGAATCTCATTCAGTTCCCACCTTTCTTCTCACCTCCCCCAGAGCCAGAAGATTTTGTCCCCCGTCTGCAAGTTCCAAAGATTTTTTAAAAATATTTTGACTAGGAATTATATGAAGAGGTAGAATGTCTGTCTTCTTAATTTTAAAAGGTCTTGTTTCTTTTCTTCCTTTTCATCAATCAGGATGCATTTTAAAAATATCCGTTGGTTAAACAGTGTAATTGTTACTAAAGCACAGCAATGTGGCTCTCATTCTACTAAATCTAAAAGGAAAGTGGTTGAGAGTTTAGATTTGCATGTGTCCTGTATGAGTACACATAGGACATGGCTGTGACCATATGATATCAGGCTCCTTTTGCAGAATGAAGCAAAATGGCTGCAGTATCATTTATATTTTGAATCTAAACCGACACTTTGATTTCTGCTGGAAGTGCCAGCATAAAAGGCAATTAAAATGAAAGTGGCAGATGTCTGTTTATTTTCTGTGGCTGGAATTCACCGTGGTTTCTTCTCCTACCTTAAGCGAACATTATGTGAAGGTTCTGCTCATATCCCAGTCCCAGCTGCATGTAGACTGCGTTCCTCTACAGCTGCAGAGAAAGCAGCAAGGTGAGGGGAGGAAGCTCTTCTGGGAGGGGGAAGCAAATTAAAGCTCACCACAGGAACGTTGTGCCCCTGGCACTGTTCTTATGCAACAGCTGCAGATACAACAACTATCATCTGACATTTTGACATATACGTTGAGCAAGGCAGCGTGTGAGCCAATGCCTACACTATCACAAAGGGTTTGAAGTCCCAGCCTTAAGCAAAACAGGTGTATGACATCCTGTTGCTAGTCTTCAGGGGGTACGGGCACTAGGAGAGACATCTGAGGGGAGAACAGATGAAAATAACAAAGGAGGTTAGGGCTCAGGTTGACAAGATCATTGATAATATTTTATATGTAGCAGACCTGCTTGTTGACTGCAAACTGCTCCTAATATTACTCACAGAATGTAGGCCACAGCCATATAAAAGTGGCTCATAATTCATCAGATTTAGAAATTAACATTCCTTCATAGGACATCATTTCAAGACATGAACGTCTCACTTATGTGCACATTTTTTTGCTGCGTTATCTCTTTTCCTCTGCTGTTTTTGTATAATAATTACCCAGAGGCTTCATTTGCATCTCTTAATTTTGTGAGTGCAGTGTCATTTTGGCCTTTGTTTGACAGACCTACCTTTCTAAGGGTAGGTTCTAGGTTACACTGTTCTACACATTAAATACATCAACATTCCTGTGACCTAATACAAGGTGTATATAAAAGGGATGGACATAAAATAGTTTTATAAATATATTTTTAAAATTACGAATCACATTCTAGCTCCTTGCAATGAACCTTTTTTTTTGCATAAATGCTTCTGTGGTTGTCAAAGTTGTATTTTCCAACGGCTTATTTTTTAGGACTAATTTAACGACCCCTTTACCCTTCTGCCACACTGCACAAACTGAAGAAAGTGGACATACAACTCACTGCCAGTCGGTGCCACTCCTAACCAGTTGTTAGGACATCTGACATAGGATGGCTGCCTCACCAGTAGCTCATCAGAAGACAGCAGCTGGTACCTCACTGACATTGAAAGTAATTGAAGTTAAAACTTATGGTCTGTTAATCTGTCGTCCAGGTCACTAATATAACGTGTTGGCTGATTTCTGCTCTCTGTCATTGGCTTTTTTTTTGACATTTCTGTGTTCTTTGGTCAACAAATAAATTCCATTTCTTCTGCAGAATGCAAAACTCATCACTGAAAGAACATTTTTAAATTGAAACATTAAGAAAAAATTCATCCAAATCCCAGTACTGTTGGAGAAAAAACACCATGTTAAATTCCCTGAGACACAGTGCAATATGAAGAAGGTGGGTTGTAATTCCCTCCATCCGGTGGTACTGTGGTGAGGTTGAACGTCTGCTCACTGCTCCCAACTACCCCTGTAACACTGAGTTATTTCCTGGTTTGGGATGGATACAGGGCAAGCCCTCAGTCGGTTTCCTGACATCTAAAGGAAGTCCATCATGTCAGAGATGTGAAGCTGCACTATCATAAGTACTAGAAAGGGTCTAGAGTGCAAATCTGCTTCATTCAGGGCTTCAGATAGGACCTAGGCCTTCAACAGGTACATTTTCAGGTTATCATGGACGAGCACTACTAAGCCACAGGCATCTCAACCTGACATGCTTTTGCTACAAAATAGTCTAATACCATCTATCTCCTGGCAGGTCCTGAAGTCTAGCAACCGTGATTGTTATTCCCCACTGGTATTTAATGTAACAAGTGGTGATGGTAAGGCTGGTTGTCTTCCTGAAAGAAATTTCAGCTGGAACTTGTATTAGCCACAAAGCCTAATTTGTTTCCATTTTCCACTATGATCCTGTTTGAGTTGTGGCAATATTGCAGAGGAAAAACTGATAAATGACTTCCCTCTGAAAGTTTAGACATTATGTAAAATTCAAATACAACATACTTTTACCGTGATAACAAGCATGGGGCTGGATGAACACAGCAGGTCAAGCAGCATCATAGGAGCAGGAAA
>JAHRHZ010000140.1:30558015-30605826 GCA_024137785.1 Ginglymostoma cirratum | reverse complement strand
TTATTTTTACACAGTAAATTACCTAGTCATTTCAGTGGTTAACAACTGTGTTCAAATAGTACACACGTCAGTTACACATCCATTATTCAACTTCATTAATCATCAGACTTATCCTTAATTCAACTGACAACTGCAGACTTGTTGTAGCTTTCAACAGACTTTAAATGTTTTGTCCCAGAAGATGACAGTGTTACTATAGTTAGCAGAAGTCATCAACATTCACAGAACTAGAAAAATGATTAAACTTAATGGTTGAAACTGAACCTTGACAGAAGCCTAAGTCAGCCTTTTTTCTGAAGATTGGAATAATTGGAAGACCAAAATTTTTATTTTCAATCTATAGTTATAAGAAGCTTTGGATAGAGATGTCCATTTAACACTGGCGTTACTTGCTCAGAGGAGTTGAGCCAAAATAGTAAATTAAATGCAAAATGCTGAGATAATGAAAATCTGCACAGTGGCCTTGTGGGCACATGGTGGCTCAGTGGTTAGCACTGCTACCTCACAGCACCAGGAACCTGGGTTCAATTCTACTCTCAGGTGACTGTGTGCGTGAAATTTGCACATTCTCCCCACATCTGCGTGGGTTTCCTCCCACAGTCCAAAGATGTGCAATTTAGGTGGATTGGCCATGCTAAGTTGCCCAAACTGTTCATGTATAGATTAGGGGGATGGGTTGCTCTGAGGATCAGTGTGGACTTGTTGGGCTGGAGAGCCTATTTCCACACTGTAGGGATTCTATGATCTATGAAATGAAAATAGAAAGTACTGGAGAAACTCATCAAGTCTGGCAGCATCAATGGAGAGAGAAACAGAGTTAACATTTTGAGTCCAATATGATCTCTTTGGAACTGAGTGATGAATCTTTCTTTTTGGCAAGAATTACTTGTGCTTTTAAAAGCGAGAAATGTGAAAATGAGAATATTTTAATATTTAGGAGTACAGAATTTTATTGATTACTCAGTACTGTTCAGGTATCATTGAAAAGCCATCCGGGGGACAAAGTTTAATTGAAGAAGGAGAGGCAAACTGAATGTCCACTTTAGGCAAAGCTGTACTTCTAGAAAAGAATAAAGAGCAGTTGGATGGCCTTGTGCTATTATAACAAATTCGGAGAGAAGTTCTAAGAATCTGTAGGCAGCTAAGAGTTAGAGTCTGGACTCAGAAGTAACACTGGGTACTGTGAAAGTAGGGAAGGTCGCTGCTTTTCTGTTGAGGTACCTGTGATGGACCCAGAAGAAATATGCGAGCATTAATACTTCAGTGAAGCTCAGAGAGTAATGGTGGGAAAACTCACATGTAGTATTTATTACTGAGCAATTCTGAGCTCAGAAAATAAAACACAGGAACATACCTAGCCCAGTGTAGTTGTCTGTTGGCAAAAATGGAATTGTGGTAGTGAATAAATACTAGAGTGTAGTTTCAGAGCCAAAGGGAGTAAAAATCCAGGACACCAGAGTGAATGATCAGAACAGGAATAGGCATTGAGGCAGTCCAGGAAAATAATAGCTCTTGAGAGGGAGTTCCAAGGCCAGATCAACAAAAGTGAAGAAATATAATTGCTTGTGAAGTTTAATGAAATTTGATGATCCACCATGTCATTAAATTCTGGGGGGAGCTATTGAAAAAATTGTCGGGATCTGTCTTGATAGTACTTGCAACAGGATGTGTGCTGTAGAGTACAAAATCACAGCACAGTACCCATGTTTACCACATGATTATTCCGAGTCTTAGAAATACGTTGTACATATACTGTAGTTGATATTACTGTTCTAACTTGTACAGTAAACTGTTGTTATTACAAAACAGTGAAATGTAATGAGTTTATGCTCTTAGTAAGTACTTTGGATCTTACTTTGTGGTCTACAGTAAAAAATAATCTGGTCCCTAACCAGATTGCAATGTAATTTGATGATCTCATCTGGGACCATTCCATAAGGTTGCTGATCTGAGCAGGGATCATAACAAACAAAGATATTGGACTCAACATTAACACTGTTTTTCCCTCTACAAGTACTGTCAGATCTACTGAATTTATCTACACTTTCTGTTTCTAATTTGTGTTACCTAATTACCGTTTTACCTTTGCATCAATGTAATTTTTGGTGTGAAGTTACCCAAATCTAATTTAGGAAAATTATGTCTATTACCACTTCAAGCAAGTTGATTTATACCACGATGGTTTGATACCAGCTGCAGTATAATTGCAGTTAAAGTTGAATTTAATACATTTAAAAGTTAGCAGTTACCATTGAAAGCAAAACAGAAAGTCTTGCATTTCCGCGGTATCTTTCATTCCTGAAAGCGTTGAACAGCCAATGAACTACTTTTGAAATGTAGACTATTGTCATGTAGGAAATGTGCCATCTAATTCATGCACAATAGGTTACCATAATGTAATAAAGATAAAATATTTTGTTTTTTTTTTAATGGAACTAAATTTCCCAGTGTGCATTTTGAAGAAAAACAAAGGAGACCAACAATTTGTTGTAATGTAGATGATGGGTTTGTAGGTTCATAGTTGAAGAACCAATTAAGGATCAAGCTATTTTCAATGTAATATTATGCAATGACAATGGGTTAATTAATAACAATGCTGTAAAGAAGCAAACTCACCTTATTACCTATGCATCACGACCCTTATGGCAGCCTGTTCATTGTATTCTCCCAATCACCACAAGCAGAAAAATTGGACACTGGCATCGTCTTTAAAGCCCAGCTATACACACAAGCTAGTGTTGTCATGCCATAGTTGACTTGCACAGTTCTTGTCAATTGCCCCAGACAAGTTGGGCAGAGGGAAATTATCACCCCACTTTACCAAGAGGGGCCTGGTAATCCTGTTGGACAAAAGGATGCATTTGGTCACTGTCCGTGGAGTGTGCCCTGAGATGTCGGTGACTAATGAAGGGGCAGAGCATCAAGTGGCAAGCTGGAGTCGCCAGGTAACCAATGTTCCCCCTAATTTAATTTTCCACTTTGTGGAACCTCAAGGTCTCTACAAATCTGTGGCTTCCACATGTTAATATGCAAGTCAATACATCAACACACCAGCCAATGAACATGGAACCTCCCAGCAGACACATAGTTTGGAGGAATATTGCAGGTAGTTGCTCTGACTTTCATGTCGAGATTTGTCGCCATCTACTTTCTATCCAGTAGGTCGGAGAATGGGAACTGCATATCTATGAGGTGAGACATCATAATGAGGATTTTAATTTATGCTAATACATTCAAATAAGCCCCTCAGCACTCACTAGCAAGAACCTTGCCTCACTCTTTAACACTTTGTTGGTAAATGAAATACTATGCTCTTGACACCAGGAAGCTCCTCATTGGTTGACTCACACAATTCTCCCACCTTTCTCACCATTGCTCATATTGTTCAGGGGTTAGCAAATTTCTGACCCTGTTAAATAATGTTAGAATTAGGCAGATTCAATATGGATTTAAGAAAGGGAAATCATGCTTGATGTTGGAGATTTTTGAGGATGTTATTCATAGTATGGATAAAACAGAATCAGTATACATGATTATTTTGGATTTTTAGAAAGATTTTGATAAGCCCCACAAAGAAGGTTGATAAATCAAAATTAGAGTGTACGTGACTGGAGAAGGTATACTAGTAGTGACGGAGAATTGTCAACCGACAGAAAAAGAGAGTAGGAATAAATAAATTATTATCATGTTGGCAGGTTTTCATGAGTAGGGTACCACAAAGTTGTTCACAATTTGTATAAGTTATTTCGATGTGGGGCCACATGTAATATTTCCAAATTTGCAGATGACACAAAATTACATGAGAATGTGAATTGTGTGGAAGAATCTTCAAATTTTTTGGGACGTGCAAAGAGAAAGGGAAGAATGTGACAAATTGAATATAATGTGAATAAATACAAAGTTACTCACTTTGGTAAAATAAAATAGAAATATTGAATGTTTCTTAAATGGTAAGCTTTTCGGAAGTCTGGATATCCAAAGGAACATTTGTGTCCTTGTTCACAAGTCACTGAACGTTAGCATGCAGGCAAAAAGCTCAATAAGGAAGGTCAGTGGTATGTTAACCTTCATCACAAGGGGATTTGAGTGCAGCAGCACAAGTGTGAGAATTGTTAAAAAAAAAACAAATGACACCATCACACTTTCAGTCAGACAAATAGGTTTGATATAAGAAAGAGGTGGTTGAAATTAAAGAGGTCCATGAAAGATCATTAGTAAAGATGGAAAAGTAATAATTATACAGCATGGAGACCAGGGTCTTTGAGTGCACTCTTCAATACTGTTGGTATGTGTTCTAAATTTGCAGATTTTAAAGGACTATGCTAAGGCTGCTTTAGCAAGATATTTCAATGAGATAGTAGTCTTGGATTTAAAGGTATGGGATGAAGGAAAAAGAAAATTCATTTTACATTTTGTAAATTTGACAACCATTTGTTGTCAGTCAACAATAATACACAGCAAAGATAAGAAAATAATAGTGGCTAAGGTAATAGAAGAGTGGACAGGGACTGGACTCGAACTGCTAACAAAATTTCTTATTGATAATGGGTGAGTGGTGTTTGCTAATTTTTAATGCAAAGATATGTGTGTGAGTATGAACATAATAGGCATCAGTAAGGCCTCAGAAAGTACTCTTCGATATGGGATATGTGAAAGAACCTGTGCTTCAATAGACAAAATTATTTGTAAAATGTTGGCAGATGAGCCAAATTGTAAATTATCATGTTCATTAGTGTGGGCTGTACATGTTAAGAATTTGTTGCAGATGTTGGGAGATATAATCCATATCTGTTAGTTTTTGTTAGGAATCGCAAAGTTCCATCAGGGATAAATAATCAGCCTCAGTTGGGGGAAGGGCTACAATTAGCTCAATATTATCAGAGCATTTGAATAGTCGGATTCAGGAGAAAGCTGAAGTCTCCGAAAGAACTCAGTGAGCCTTGAGCTTTAAGATAAGGTCATCAGCCAGTCTCAGTCAGGGAGATAGGTTTAATATAAGACAAAGGGACTTAAAAATGGAGAGGTCTGTGGAAGTTTATCGGTAAAGATGGAAAAGTAATAGTTGTACGGCATGGGAACCAGGGTCTTCGAGTGCACTCTACAAGATCATTGGTATTGGTTCTAAATTTGCAGATTCTGAAGGAGTTATAGAAAATAACAAGGAGCTAGGTACCTCTCAGACCCACAGTTATAAAGATAAAATGACTACAATTGACAGTTAGTTTGACCATGAACAAGTCAGTTCTGATGGTCAATATGAGGCCATTATCCCAAAAGACAACTGCCAAAAGTGCGTACTAAAGTAAACTATTTACCAGAAAGGCTTGTCAATAGAGAAATGAGACTATTATTAGAGCCAGGAAGACCAGTGGAAAATGTAAAAGCTGAATGAATGTACAGTGTGAAGGGCAGGAGGTAAAGCCCATGGATTGGGAACATGAGGTACAAGGACGGAGGACAAGAAAATACAGTGTAAGCTCAGACAGTGGCCCTGAGAGCAAGCCTGGTCTTAGAAACAGATCATGAACCATCAAAAGAAATCCTATGAACAAGCACATGAAAGAAGGCAAAATAAAGGGCGTTGTTTAACAATTATCAGAAATATAGTACATGTAGGGATACCACTAAGAGCAGATGCCAATGTGTACGTAAACAAACTTGGAGACAAGTTAATGCATGATGCTAAACAACAAGAACAATGAAGTTGAGAGTGTGGGGTGTACATATGGGTGCCAGACAGGGATAACCAGCCCTACCTCATAGGTGAAAATGCACTGAAAAGCTGTCTCCTGAAGGGACTTACAGAGCTAAAGGCAGGCTATCGCGCAAAGTATAAAGATCAAAATATACTGGTAAACTCACTGACGGCAGAAAAAACATTTTGGGCCTTTTTTTATTTGGCATTACTGGCAGCAAATGATTAGGATTGTAGATCATTTGATATTAAAGCTACATTTCTGCAGGGAGATCACCTTAAGAGGGAATGTTTCTCCATCCTCCAAAAGAGGCACCAAATGCAGTGTGGATACCCTGAAAGTTAAATAACCTGGATGTGCCCAAATGATGCCTCCAGACTTTGGTGCTTTTCTGTCTTATTAAAATTGGGTTGTCTGCAGTTAAAAGCAGACCCTGCCATGTTTGCTAACATCACAAGGAGCAGCTTTCATGCATCTTCATGATGCATATAGATGATTTGTCTTGTCATATGAAGCAGTGAGTTTAAAACATTGTGTTTAAATCAGGATGCAAACTTGAAATCCAGGCTTCTGGAGCTTTTAAATACATTGGATTGGAAATCAGGTACCATGAATCAAATGTCACTTTGCATCGGCAATCTTATTTGGAAAATGTTGGCCCCATTGCTGTTAGTCAAAGAAAGCTCTCAGAAAATGATGCATCAGTTTCCAAAGTTGAGATGGAGGAATTGAGAAGCCTAATTGGACAACTGAATTTTCTGTGCACCCAAATAAGGCCAGATATTAGTATTAGAGTTGAGTTAAGTTGTGGAAAACTCTATGGTGGAAGATATTATTTGCTCAAACAAAACACTGAAAGAAGTAAAAATGGAGCATTACGTTTTGAAATTTTCATCTTCGAATGATGCCAAGAAAATTAAACTTGCTTTTAGTGATGCTTCTTTTGCAAATATTTGTGTTGGTTCTTGAGTGCAGGAGGGTTTATAACCTTCCTTGGGGGAAAGGGAGGAAAATGTTGCCCTTTAGTATGGGAAGTTATAAAGATCAGAAGAGTCATAAGAAGTAACTTAGTTGGAGACTCTTGCTTTTGGTGGGGTGGTCAACATAGCATTTTTCTTGGTGAAAATATTGGTAGAAATTCCAAAAAGGGATTCAATAAGTCACTATAGAATAACGTATATTCAGCAAAATGTGTGAGTGAAAAGATAGGGAGGATTGCTATTGCAGTCTTAAAACAGAATGGAGAATGGAGCAATCTCAAAATTGACATGGGTCGCTATGCAGCAGTCAGCTATCTGATTGTTTTGCAGAGAAAGCGGCAAGTTCTAAGAAACTGGTGAACATACTGGAAAATACACACTCGGAACTTTAATGAGCAGATAAAATAAAATTGGGAGTTGAGAAAACGGCAAGAAGCCAACTTCAGGGAAGCTGTCTGATACAGTGCACAGTCGGGGAAGCTGTCTGATGCAGTTGCACAGTCGGAGAAGCTGTCTGATACAGTTGCACAGTCGGGGAAGCTGTCTGATGCAGTTGCACAGTCGAGGAAGCTGTCTGATACAGTTGCACAGTCGGGGAAGCTGTCTGATGCAATTGCACAGTCGGGGAAGCTGTCTGATACAGTGCACAGTCGGGGAAGCTGTCTGATGCAGTTGCACAGTCGGGGAAGCTGTCTGATACAGTGCACAGTCGGGGAAGCTGTCTGATACAGTGCACAGTTGGGGAAGCTGTCTGATGCAGTGCACAGTCGGAGAAGCTGTCTGATGCAGTTGCACAGTCGGGGAAGCTGTCTGATGCAGTTGCACAGTCGAGGAAGCTGTCTGATACAGTTGCACAGTCGGGGAAGCTGTCTGATGCAGTTGCACAGTCGGGAAAGCTGTCTGATGCAGTTGCACATTCGGGGAAGCTGTCTGATGCAGTGCACAGTCGGGGAAGCTGTCTGATACAGTTGCACAGTTGAGGAAGCTGTCTGATACAGTTGCACAGTCGATGAAGCTGTCTGACGCATTTGCACAGTCGGGGAAGCTGTCTCATGCAGTTGCACAGTCGGAGAAGCTGTCTGATACAGTTGCACAGTCAGAGAAGCTGTCTGATGCAGTTGCACTGTCGGGGAAGCTGTCTGATGCAGTTGCACATTTGGGGAAGCTGTCTGATACAGTTGCACAGTCGGGGAAGCTGTCTGATGCAGTTGCACAGTCGGAGAAGCTGTCTGATACAGTTGCACAGTCGGAGAAGCTGTCTGATGCAGTTGCACGGTCGGGGTAGTTTCCAAATGGCAGGACCAGGTACAGACTGGCTGTCCACCAAATGGAGTCTGGCAGGCAAGTTAAATAATTAAAGGCCCTATTAACCACAAATGTCCTGGGACACTGGGATTTTGCTGGTGGCAGAGAAACCCCGATTGTGTGAAGATACCACAAGCCTCCCTGTGACTGTCTGATGAAGAAGATTAGGAGATCTTTAGAGCTGGAGGCATCATACTTCAAAGAGAGATCTCAACATTGGGATCCCAAAGCCCATGGTAAAAGGTCACACGTTGGAAGTCTCACCTGCTAAAAGCTGACATCCAATCAGAGGCCATCAGCTCTCTGTTGTTCTACAGTGCCACAAGGAAAGTGGGTGGACTCTGCCAGTACTATACCCACCTGAGGCCCAGAATCACCATGGACCAAAGCAGATTTGAATGATAGTGGGCAAAGGGGTTGTAAGGTGTTGATCTTGGAGGAGATGCATCAGCACCAAGGGCAAAAACATGGCTTTCAGCAGCTTCTCTCCTTCACAATGCCCAATCCTTTTATCAGGCACCAATTTTTAACCTTTCCCGCCAATGTCCTGTTTATCTTGGGATGGCAGTGGGGTGGGGAGAAGAGGGTATCATGAGGTGGTTAAAATTTCTCAGTTGTAAGGACTCTCTAATGTGAGCCAGTATGATCTCAAACTCCATATAAGAGTGAAGGTAGCTGGTGATGTTCTGATTCAGATTTTTGGATTGAATAATTAATAATGAAAACCCCATGCAAAATTCTTTTCTAATCTAATTGTTTCACTATGTTACCTGTTGTTCACACCTACTGTAAGCCCCGATGCCCACGATCTGCACAGAGGATAGGCACAGTGGCATGATATTGACATAACTTGCCTGTACGGTAAGAAAGATTTCATTAAATTCAGAGTGCAAAAATGGAGATTCTGAGCCAAGTCTGTCTCAAAACAAATGGGGGTAAAATGCGGAAATATCATTAGGTGAGTAATAACAAATAAACAGCCCATCTTACACCCTGCATGATCTTCTCTTCCACAACAGAAAAGAATATAGTGTGACCTCTCAAATCGGCTGCTAATTCAGTTTTACTGGTGAAGGCGAAATGCACTCCCAATCCACCACAGTGCATAGTCTTGATAAGCAGAATTCAGATAAGATGGCAACTGTCCTCATTCATCTTAAACAGTTACTCTCGGTAAAATCTATACAAAATATCACAACATCCAATGTGTTGAAAGGGTTGAAATTTGGGTGTTGCTTGAAAGCTTTATAGTAAAGACAGTTAATCAGCAGATTTTTGCTGATCATTTGTGTTACTGATGCTGTTTAATGCTGTTCTGTTCCAGTTAGAACAAGATGGTAGAGAGGCACTTTTCTAACCATTATCTCCTCTAGATCCAGGGGTCAAACATCTATCAGCTAAAAAGCCAAATATAACAGAAATACTGATGTTGTCGGTATATACAAAACTATAAGTAGGATTAGAGTAATTCCACATCTAATGCATCCAGATCAGCTGTACAGTGTGTGCATCCTGAATAGATAATCCAATTTAATGTTTAGAATTGGATGAGGCATGGGATAAAATGTCTCTCAGACTTGGGTTCAAATCCAATCATCACAGATGTTATGGAAACTATTAAGAGGTCGATGAAAAATCATTTTAAAGAGCTTGATATTAGTTCCCAATGGATACAACTCCAACATGTAAAGAATACCAGCATTCAATGAAATTAGGAAGTTTTACTCCAAGAGGTCATTGTTGATGTAGGAAAAGTAATAGGTATTTAGTGCAATAAGAGATACTGATATGAAGTAGAAATTAAGGCACAATTTTTGAATAACATAATTGGATCCCTGTATTGATCTGCTTCATACTGTGCGTGATTAATAATGAAAACCCCATGCAAACTTTTTTTCTAATCTAAGTGTTTCACTGTGTTACCTGTTGTTCACATCTACTGCAAGCCCCGATGCCCACGATCTGCACAGAGAATGTGCACAGTGGCATGATATTGACATAACTTGCCCGTTTGGAAAGAAAGATTTCTATTAGAAATTCCTTTAAACTTAGGGTTGAAAAAATGGAGATTCTGAGCCAAATCGAAGGGTCGAAGGGTCTGTTTCCGTGCTATAAATAGGACAATGGGTCTTGTGAATTAAAGTCATTATCATTTCTATATCAGGGACACTGTTTCTTGGTATGAAAAAATATTGTACCATAATACTGGAAACCTTCATAGGAACTGCAGAATTCACCCTAGAATACACTTATAATCATCAGAGGAGAACTCTGCCATCTTTTCTCCTTTTGTGCCTGGAATGCTGAAAATGGGTAGTCTGGTTTCAGCAAATTATTCATAGATATATGTGTGAACTTATCTCAGAATATGCCCTTGGATTTATGGAACCCCACTCGCCATTAGTCTTCATAAAGGAACCTAAGCAATTTCATATTAAAACAATAATAAGAGAATGGCTTGATTCATTGATGTGTAATCTCACAAATAATGTGCTTTGAATGTCTTCAAACATTATGTCAAGGGATTAATACATTAAGTAGAAATAAATTGAATAAAAAGAAAAAGATTGATGAGAGCAGAGTGGTAGATGTTGCTTGCCTGGACTTTAGTAAAGCCTTTGATAAGGTGCCACATGGTAAACTAATAAGTAAAGTTAGATCACATGGGATTCAGGGAGACCTTGTCAATTGGATATAAAATTGGCTTGACTGTAAGGAGACAGATGGCTGTGGTGACAGGTTGATTTTCAGACTGGAAACGTGTGACCAGCAGTGTTCTACAGGGATTGGTACTGGGTCCCAATTTTCTTTTATTTATATAAACAATTTGGTTGAGAATTTAGGAGGCATGGTTAGTAAAATTCGTGGTATAGTGGACAGTGAAGAAGGTTATCTAAGATTATAAAGAGATCTTGATCAATTAGGTCAATGGGGTGAGGAACGGCAGATGGGGTTTAATTTGGATAAATGCAAGCTATTACATTTTGGTAAAACAAACAAAGGCAGGACTTATACAATGAATAGTAGGGCCCTGGGTAGAACCCCTGAACAGGTTCAGGTACATAATTCTTTGAAATTTGTGTCACATATAGACAGGGTGGTTAAGAAGGCATGAGCACGCTTGCCTTCATTGCTCAGACCTTGGAGCATAAGGGACATCACGGTGAAGTTGTACTGAATGTTGGTGGGGCCTCGTCTGGAGTACTGTGTACAATTCTGATCACCATGCTATGGGAAGGTTATTGTTAAATCGGATACAGTTTAGAAAAGATTTACCAGGATGTTGCCAGGAATGGACGGTTTGAGTTATAAAGATAGGCTGTAGAGACTGGGATGTTTCTCACTGGAGCAAAGGAGGTACAGGAAGACCTTGTAGAAGCTTATAAAACCATGAGGGGCATAGATAAGATGAATAGCAAGGGTCTTTTCCCCAGGGTGGGAGAGTTCAAAACTAGGGGGCATATTTTTAAGGTGAAAGGGGAAAGATTTTAAAAGGATATGAGGGGCAACTGTTTTACACAGTCAGTGTTTTGCATGTGGAATGAACTGCCAGAGGAAGTGGTAGATGTAGGTACAGTTACAACTTTTAAAAGATATTTAGATAAGCATATGAATAGGAAAGGTTTGGAGGGATATGGGCCAAATGCAGGCAAGTGGGACTAGTATGATTTGTGAATGTGGTTGGCATGAGCTAGTTGGATCGAAGGGTCTGTTTCCGTGCTATAAATAGGACAAGTCTTGTGAATTAAAGTCATTATCTTTTCTATATCAGGGACACTGTGTCTACCAGTGTTTATGCAGTCAATTGGGCAAGCACTGAAGTTAAACCCAGCAAAGCACATGCACTAAGTTGGAAATCAGGCAAGTGATGTTGTTGGCTTCTCCACAGCCTGGACCGTAGATTAGCTAGCTGGCTCTCAAAGCCAGGGTTGTCAGATTTGGCTGACAGTTCTGACAAACACATCACACATGAATGCAGGTTAAATTTATCCTGTTCCTTTACCCATAGAGATATGGGTGTATTATTGCAATGCTGCTTACTAACATATCCATTAAGCTTTACAGGAAGCAGTTATCTAAGCGATGAACATTACATGAGTTATCATTTCAAGGTGGTTTTAATTACCATTTACAGGAATTCTAATTACTGGAAGCATAACATACCTCTACATTTAAGGTTACAACACAGGTTTATAAATCAAGTTGAGTACACTAAGACATGATATGATAGCAATAATTATTTTAGCAGTGTGCATTATTGATAAAATAGCATGCTTTGCATTGCTCCAATGCACAAATGAATTTTGATGTATATTATTCATCACTAATGTTGCCATTCATTATTGCTTAATTAAAAATAGACTAGGGTCAACATGCATGATATAGTAGACCTGACAGCTCAGAACATTGCAGATATTATTTCCTTCTAAGCCTTTGTTTTAGTCAGTGGAAAATCACTAACATATAGTTGCAATCCCTGCATGTGAGAAGCTCAAGATCTAAAAACAAATTATTAAACTACCTTTTGGAGGTTGCGGACAAGAACCATTGAACTGCTTATGCAGTTTTCATTGTCAGCCAAATGACATGCTTCCAATGCTCATCTTGTTTGCATGTAAGAGGATTCACACTGTGTCTGTGTTCTGCCAGAACACAGTATTAAAATGAGCAGTTAGTACAAATCAGCCATAAACATGGCATATTTGTTAGACTGACAGAAGTCGCTGTGAGTTCCCTGGTGCAGTTTTTAAACACTTGGCATGCTGTATGCAAAAACTGGGGAGAATGTGTGTGCATCATTTGGGCCTGAGTGCAATGCACTTGAAATAATTACTTTAATCAGCAAAAGTTAATTACTTTAAATCATAAATTAATGGCAGAGCATTTGGCAGCGCATGATGTGTGTGGCGAGGCTGTCATGCAAAATCACAGGTGAACCTGCGACCCCTTCACATTATCACTGGATGGAGAGAGTCTACAGTGTATTGAAGCTTATTGAATTGAAAATGATAAGCTTTCTTTGACAAAAGATTGCACTTCATACATCCTTGTTTTGCTGTTGAAACTAATCTCTATATCACTTACCAAATGATCATAAACAAACAGATTGTTTATGAGCTGTGCTGCTGGGAAATTTGTCCTTGATAATGAATATCATTATGATTTTGATAAGCGTTGCCTGTTTTATTAGAGGTCATTAACCTTAAATGTTCAAAAATAAAACATTGCAGTAAAACTGCAACAAAAGGAAGGGCATGGCTACATTGTACACTCATTTTGCTTCTAATTCTTTGTGAGTCTCATATCATACTTCATTCGTAATGAAATGAAAATAATAACATGTTTATTTTGAGGTTTGTTCATTGAAAACTGCTAATGACACTGTGGGCACTTGTCCAAATTCTATTCCACAAGATTGCAAAGACATTCTGTCTAATTTGTTACCCCAAAATGAAATACACAAAGGCAAATGTTTAAAAAATAGGGAATTTAACTCCTTTGTATGTTTGTTAATATTTAAAAACTTACATACCAAGTAGTTAATGGGGAAAAAAACTTTGCAACTTATCTTTTCTGTGCATGTTGCTTAATTACAATTGGTTAGTGTGCACACATTTGAGTACTGCACTGGCAATCGTTCGCCGGGAAGGTACATTTTGAAAGAGCTAAAGAGGGAAAACAGATGTCTCTGGACATCAGCTGTTACTATAAACTAGGTTGAGCTTAAATGCTCAGCTCTAACTATATATGAAAACACCTAATAGTTTTGGCTGCTTAAGCAGGTGTTAGATGAGGACTAATGACAGAAGCGCATATGTATGCCAGAATCTGGAAGGAGCAGCATCACAAGCAGCATACATTTACAATAATGATGTGATATAGCAAAAATATTGCACGTATTCAGGCCATTTTGACTAGGCTGCACACATATTGAGACTCCATTTTCCTTTTTCTCTTTATTTGTTTGAACTTCACTTGACCCCCTTTCTCCGATGACAGAAATCCCTTCTGTTCAGCACAACTGCTAAATTTTAGGCATAGATAATGCAATGAATGTGGTGTGGAATAATGATTTGTGCATCAGAAAGGGATGTTTTATCTTTGCTAAGCAAGTTCGGTCTTTTTTTAATGTGTCAATGCATGAACATGATGCAATGCCAACAATCAAAATGTCAAAAATGGAAATAGAGTCAGAAGTATTGGAAACGGACTTCTCCAACAAATCACAAGAGGTCTTGCCATTCAATTCACTTTAGCCTTTTCAGGTCCAGTAATAGTTTTCGTCTTGTGTTCTGACAAAGCAGTAAGTGAATACTTGACTCACAATTCACATGATCAAATTAACTCTAAGAAAATTGAAGCGCCTTCCGAGCACAGATCTGTTGTGTTTCGTTTTTTTTAACATTTTCCCCATTAAAATATATTCTTCAATCAATAGTCTCCACATCTCTACGTACAGATATCTAATTGCAAGTTAGGAACTTGGTGTCAGCCATTCTTCCCATTATCTTCACTTTACTCAATCTAGGTGCACACTTGCTCTTTCCTTCTCCCTTTTTTCTCCCTGGGAAACTGCCTTGGCCTCACTCAACATTGCCGAGTGACAACAGAGTGGAGATTGCTGTTTATGATTTCTGGATTGACAAGCATGAAAATACATCCCAGCACTGTGCGTACTATCCTATGCCACTGTTTTCTGTCCATATTTTTATAAGAGAGCATGTACTGCTGCCGCCCAGAAGGGAAATCTGTGTATCACTTTGAAATTTGAATCCAGTCTAGCAAATCTCTTCGATTCCAAGCTCACACTCATTTGACATTTTGACTCTATGCTATTTTTGCCCAATTACATGCAGTGAGTGAAGCCACAACAGATCATTCATTTTAAACCAGTGTTCTCTTTTCTCTAGTTCCCAGAAAATGATGATTCATGCATGCATGCCATACAGTTCTGCAGGTGCCAAAAACCTTCCTTTGACTTAGTCCAAGTGGCAATTTCTCATCTGTGAATCAGACTGATTGTCAGCAAGTGATTCACTCACTGGCAAGCATCAAAGCCAAGTCCTGACCTGATCAGTGATTGCAATCAGGAGCAGGGACTTTGGCTGACTCTTCATCTCCTTAACTTGATACCTCAAACACAGATTTGATGTTGACACTGATATTTTCTATGATCATATCCATTGGTGCATGAAGCTATCGGGAAGCCCCTACCTTCTTCAACTTTGCATTTCTCTTTAACATCACACCTTTCCAACTGAACATTTGTCTCTTTTATTTTGTTGTCCATACTTTTATTATTATTGCACACCAAATTGTCATGTGTGAAATATGTGAAAGCAGTCTGCTTTGGCCTCTCCCATTACTGTGTTGAGCTTAATGTCATCCAACTCTCAGAAGTGGATTGATCCACAAGCACCTGTGCTTTATATCAGCAGTGAATTCAGAAGCCTTGGCTTCCAAATCCAGTTTAGTTTAATGTGAGCGGTCCTCTGTTCATACAATATTAAGCCAAATCTGAAGAGGTCTAATCAAACTCAAATTTAGTCCAATTTATGTTTGAATTGACTTTTTGATCCTTTGCCACAGTACCCTGCTGCAAACAGACAAGTTGGAGGGCAGGCCTATTCATCTCTAATTTGTTATTGCAGTTCTTTCAAAATTCAAAGCCCTGCACAATTTTCTATCAAAATTTGATATGTGAATACAGAGCAAACGTGGCCGAGTTGTTGACTTGTAAAATCCTGTGCAGCTGGAGAGCAACAAGGCATAGTCATCTCTTCTCTCTGTCATAATTCTTTTTGCATGGCAATTGTAAAACTATTTTAGAATTTTACGGAATCCAGATAAGTAGCTTCTAGTTTATCTAAGTGTGCTGTACACTTTCTGCTGTAAACAAAAAAAAAGGTTAGGATAGCTATCATTTCTTTTTCCTGTAGGTCCTAATCTGTTTCAAATTAAATCAAATCCTGCATGGTGTGGAGTGATATTCTAATCATTTCAATGTGTCTAGCGCAGAAGACAAACAGAAAACATGAAAATGAAAAGTGGATATGGCATCTAGTCATTATACGTATGAACACATAATAGCCAAAGGCACAACCGGAAGGTAACATCAGTTCCAATCAGAACTATAGTTTTATTGAAACCAGACTTTTGTTTCTGGAAGTATGCCTATGCATCACATCTTTAATACTGATTTTGGTTTACTATAGTAAAAATGTCACTATCAATTAGTTGTTGAAGTGGGGGCCCAGTACAGGTCACACAGGTGCCCTTACATACCTTTGATATGTAACTGTAGTACAGGTCTCAAGTTCCAGTCAGATCATACTTCTAGTGCAACTATTTATTAAGTGTAACAACTGAAATAACTAAGATGGGAATTTATTGGTGGTACAATTTGAACAGATCTTTTCTTTTCACTGACATAATCCATAGTAACTTTTCTTCCCACTGTTAAGGTTTAACAAGTAACGGTCTATGCAAGTCAAACTTGCATATATGTTTGTTATCACAAGCAAAATTCCAATGGCATTATAATAGCCAAAGCAACACAATTATATGGAATGTCTGATGCACTGGGTTCTGAAACTGAATTTATGCAGCAAACAACAGGGAAGTTTGTAATCTTTAGTTGGATCCAGTAAACCTCTTTTGGCTGGAGCCAGGATTACATTATGACAGAACAAGTGTTGCATGAGATGTGAGCGATGGAGATGGTCTGCTGAAAAACCCTGGAGCAGGTGTTTCTCATCCTCATTTGCAATGGAGCATGGCCCCTGGCTCAGTGAGCTGGAGCAAACGTGCTGGCAGGACCCATCATGTACCTGCGTGCTGAGATGCACTAATGATAATGGATGCAGGCCTATTAACCATCCCATTTGTAACTGCACACAACACTGATTTCTGAGGGAATGAGTCAGCGGCTTTCCAAGTGGCGAAGGATTCTGGGTATCCCATGACCCTTTGCACAAGCAAGTTTTTCTCTTGGTATTTAGTAAAATGGTCATTTTTTTTTTACTCTTTTCTCATAGCCACTCTCTACACATATACATTATGGATATGTCCAATTGTAAAAGCGGATTAGAAGACTGGCTTCACTGATGTTTTGTGAATCACTTGGCAGGAAGAGCACATCTATGAAAGAAAGTGATATTCAATCATATGCACATCTTAACAAGATTCAAAATTAAGCCAACATTAGCTGAAATGAATCAATGGGCGAAAGCAAAAGTCTCAGGGCCATTTACATTGTAACTGCGACACATACTACATGCACAGCTTTGAAGCAAGTTTGCACAGCTTTATGTTTTCACTCATGGGATGTGGCCATTGCTGACTAAGACTGCAATTATCGCCCATTCTTAATCATCCAGAGGCTGAACCCGTTGCTGTGGGGTCTAAAGTCATGTGTTGATCAAATAAGGACAGAAAAATTCCTTTCTTAAAAGTTATTTATGAACCAATTGAACAATCAACATGGTTTTATGGTCACTAGATTTTTATTGAATTCAAATTTCACTATTTGCCATGGTGCAATTTGAACCCTTGTGCCCAGAATGTTAGCCTGCCATTCTGGATTGCTAATCCAATGACATTACCATTTGGCCACCACCACCCCAAATTGTGATCCTTAGCACAAGTAGCTTTTTCACCATCTACCTATCCACATTTGTACAAGGGCTGGATGAGACCAATGGTGCCCCATTCACTCTTGTCCCAGTTGAAACCCTAAGTCATCTGAAGGCGCCACTTCTGACCAGGCTTTAGTTTTGAGGTCAGTGGGAGTTCAAGGGATGACAAAGAGGGAGCGTTGCAGATGACCCTGCATGGCTTCAGGCAGCTGATGAAGGGCAGTTCATAATTGCCCCCTTTCCAGATTGTGCATATCCACCTCGCTCCCCACCAACATCATCACGTCAGAATCCCTAATCCCTCTCGTCCCCTCCAACCCTAGCCTCCCCTCCCTGCTGCAAGGCTGTGGGACTGCTTGTAATCCTGGTCCTGACCACTACTCTTGGTTCCCCTTCCTGAGACTATAGAGTTGCCGTACGATTAATTTGGCCAACAACTGCCTGCTACAGGGCCATCTTCTGAGTAAGGTGTGTCAAACGGCTCTGGGGCTTCTGTGATCAGTGAAAATGTGTCCCATGACAACTTCTTCTTTCACAGGGAATAAAGATCTGTCAACTGCAAACTCTTGCCCTATAAGAGTTCATGATTGTTGCATAGCAGGCATGCACCATGCAATGTTTCCATTTCCCAGTTTTTAAGTTACTTAACATTGTTTTTTATTTAAATAGCTGCACTGGGTGATTTTTAAAAAAGTCAAGTAGATAAACCTTAGAAAATGGATACTAGGAAGCCTCCTAATAAGTTTCCAACCTTCAGTTAGGCAACAAAATAAGTATTTTTTTTCCATGGCCTGCTAGGCCATCAGACCAAAGTGATTTGTTCAGTTGGGAAACTTCACCTTAAAAAGAGGGGAGAATGACATTGGCTAGGAATTTCCTATGATCTGCTCCTGTTCCAACACCAGAACCTCCTCAGAATGTTCTCTGCTGCTCTTCTGACAGTTACAATGATAGAGTAGGAGCAATTCCATGGCATATCCAGTGGTGAGCAAGTCGCAGATGTGAGACCTTCGGCATCCAACAACCTACCTGAGATATCCGTTCCCACCTGACTGCCAAACAGTCCCAATCATTTAAACATTATGTTGATACTAATGTATTTTCTTCTTTTTCTCACCCTCTTTTTCTCCATGTGTTTTCCTTTTTTGCTCATTTTGCCTTTCTACCCATTTTGACTATAAAACATTGCATAGTTTCCTCTTGTAAAATCCCAGGTGAGAAAGATTGCAACATTCCAAGGTCCAAGAGTTTGAATATATGGATTAAACTTTGTGGTTGTTGAGATGGCTCAACAGCGCTTCCTTCAGTCAATTAGTTACAGCAGGATAAATGTACGTTGCTGATATTTTACTTGCACGACCCTTAGGCACTAAATTAAACCTTTCATCTCAGGTTCACTGCATATGGGGGAGTTCGTACACCAGCATATTCATTATATATGACCAAGAGGTGCATCCTCCTTTCTTGGCTGTAGGAGAGTGTAAGCTAGAAAATTGCTCCTGTAAGGGAGAATGGAGAAAATCGGTAATACAAATATAATGGGAAGATTCATTGCCATTGAAGGAATTCATTAAGTTTTTATCATCTACTTATAAAATTAGGTTCATGGTACAGTCATAATTCAAATTGTCAGAATTCACAACATGTTGCAAAGTATACTTGGCTGAAAAGGAGGATAAGAGACATTAGGGAGCTCAGTGCTATCAACCAGGAAGCATCAAAAACACTGGAAGATTCAGCACAGGAGACCAAGAAGAGGTAGTGATGCTTAGGACTGACAAAGAATGCCAGAGGATTCAAAGAACGCACTGGAGACTTGAATGAAGGACGCACAGGACTTGTTACCACATGACCAGAAACCACAAGACTTGAAGCACCCACTGAAGCACTGAGCAGACTTAAATCAGGACTGGTGAAAAGGAATGGCAAGGGACTCAACAATCATGCTATGGAACACAGCATAATGGAAAGCCAAAGTAACAGGCAGATAATCAGATTGAACATGTCTTAAAATCCACTGCATGTCAGATATTCTAGTGGATTGGCACGCCAATGTTTAAGTGTTTGTTGACCCAGCTCAGATTCTTGTTTTCAAAATGTGAACAAGACATTGGTAATTAGCAGAACTCCATATTTTGCATCCAAGTTGCATATGTTATTGAATTCAATTTGTAGAACTACAGTTTCACAAGCATGATATGCCATTGACTGTCCTTCTAATGTTTATTTCTTTTTTTAAATGATACATGTCTGCCGTAATTTGAGTTTGGACAAAGAGAATGTGGTCAAAGTGAGCTGATCTGAATATTTGAACCATGGCCAATTCTTTCATAGCTTGCTGCAGGGGAAAAGCTCAGCAGCTAGAAAAGATGGGATTCAGCAGCCAAACTACTGGGCTTAACACATGAGAGACATAAAGGGGCTCAGCAGCCACATTGCTGACCTGAGAGCTTAAGACATTGGGGAACGTAACAACCATGCCACAGGGCAAATGGACAAGAATGCCAGCGGAGGCCAAAAGATGCAGCAGGAGCTTTGCTGTGGGATACTGGGCAGAGGACACTAGAGGCCTCAAAAGTCTTATCATGGGACTGATATATGAGGATATTGTGAGATTCAACAGCCATTCTGTGGGATTTAGCACAGATGTTATCAGGAGACTGAGCAATTAAGCTCTGGGACCCAAACAGGAGGAAGCCAGAGACTCTCAAGCCATGCTTTGAGACTTGAGAAAGTCAGGGGAAATCATCAGCCATGCTGTTGGCCAATACACAGGATATTTATAGAAAGCACAGCAGCAAGTACGCACTGATTTTCATCTGTTTAACCCAGCATTGAAAGCAATCATAGAAGGAATATAAATTGATTGTGTTCAGAATACCAATTGTTCGGATCCACAATTATAATAACTTTTGTGGCAACAATTAAAATCTTATCCAGCACTGTAGAAGCAACTGCTGTTAATAAGATTCAATGCATGCTTGAGTATAAAAAGTGTATGTCAGCATTGCTAGGGTTACTTCTGAGGAATACAAGTTATGTTTCAACTCACTTAAATAAAGCATTCTGTGGGCTGAACATTATCAGAGCCGATTTTTAATCCTTTTCCTTGGTTATTACTAAATAAACTCTCTGGAGTCTAGGTAAGCAATTTCCATAGTCGCAGATACTCATGAATGTAACTTTGAATCAGCTTTGCTTCCTATTAAAATGAATGAGGCACAGAATCTGGTAAACTGCCGAATAGTGTTGGCATGGAGTTCACCAATGTTATAGATAGACGGTTTTCTATTATGTTTACCTGGACACAGTTATTTCCTGCTGTATTAATAAGACGAAAGTATTTATATTTTGCCTAAATGGTGATCTTTGAAGGAAAGTTCAATGATTTCAACATACTGACCAATCAATGGTCAATAATATTTAATACTTAATGTACATTTTACACATGGCTACTGCAAGTTTGCAGTCCAGATTTTGAGAAGATGATTACTGGTGAAATCCATTGTATAGTATGATAAGATTAACGTATTGCTGTTCTGCAGTATTTCCATGCACTTAACAATGCTATTTAAATTTGACTTTTGGTTTAAACACTATTTTTCATTTTAAGTTTGACCAACTTCAAGAAAATGTTAAGCCAATATGAATAATGAAATTTCTGTCAAATGTTACAAAATTACACCCCACTCCCCTCACACCCGCCAAGGCTTTTCAGAACTATGGAGCACTAACCCTGCATATACACTTATATAAAATAAAACCTCTTTCAAAGATGAAACAGCACCTGTGTATATGAGTCCTACAGGAGACAGAATGTGCCAAAGAATGACCACTGAGGCAAGTCAGCTACACATGTGCAGTCAACCTATAGACACTGTAAGATTTACCGCAGTGTAAAGAGAGAAGCTTAAAGGTATTGTAATTGAGCTGCAAATGAAAGGGCAAGGAAGTGCAACTAGAATCCAGGACATCAGACAGAGCAACTCTGCATGGTCACTGTGGGGTGCAGATTTTACTGCTTAAATGAGCTGCACTAATTTGTTAACTTTGTAAGCTCACAGGACTGGCACAATCTTTTTCTTTATACCACAAGAAACGGCCAGCTAATGTAAAAGCAATGAAACACTGTAATGTCTGTTATAAAAACCATTAACATTCTGGAGCTTAAATGAACCAGATCGCTAGTTCTATGCTTAAAATTTTAATTACATTTTTTTTCTTGTGCAGTGCTATTGAATGGAACATTTTCTCCAGTTTCTGTCCCCTGATGTTACTAAACATCGGGCAAGGTTGGGAATAGTGTTAGAGATTAGACTAACTTACATTGTTTTATACAAACTGGCTTTAGGTCAAAAGCAAAATACTGCAGATGACGCACATCTGAAATAAAAATAATAATAAAACAATGCTGGTAAAACTCAGCAGGTCAGGCAGCATCTGTGGAGAGAAACAGAGTTCATGTCTCAGGTCAACTGCTTTCTTCAGATTCAGACGTTGTTACGGAAAAACACAAAACCTACCTGTGGCTTTTTGCTCCAAGTAATAAGAGGAGACTTTTGTGTTCTTTCTGATTTGTACTAAAATCTCCATAGATGAGGAATGCAGCAATAGTGATACCCCAGTTCCTAGTTTAAAATTAAATGATTTAAGGGATTAATGTATCATATTTACTAGCCACTTGTGAGTTTTGCCCTTATGTCTCCTTTCATGAAAATGACACATACTGATGTGGCGCGTGTCTTTTATCAGCTTTAAACCTGTGATTGGATTTGATTTTGATTATGACGATTACAGCTGAATTCAATTTACCCACTCTCTATGCTGCATCTTAGTTCCAAACAAAGACAGGCACTGGACAATTTCTAATTATAATCCAACAACACATGTGCTTTGGTGTACTGAAGGTCGGGAGGTGAGAGCAGATTCACATCAGGCTGTTTACAGTAGCTTAATTTGAATCGACTTAAGAGAGGTGCCAGTAAGGCAATGCGTTTTAATATGTAACAGCTGAAGGTTAGGAAATAATAAACAAGGTTTAGATTTATCATTAGTTTTCAACACACCAAGGACTATTTTGGAATGAAGAAATGCTAGCTGCTAAAATGAATGCTAAAGTTCTACAAACCTAGGTAAGAGCATGTCTTTGAGTTTATTATTGACAGCTTGTTGCAATCAATGATAAACAGAGCTGTGCCTTCAGATATGCTTTGCACTTGATGGATATTTGCGCTCGTATACGCCATTCTTAGGCCATTACAATGTCTCACAATACTGGGAATTTGTTCATGATCACAAGTGGGCCTGAAGCACCTCTAATTACTGAGATTACACCACCTCTATGGGAGACCAGGCTGCTCATGAGAATTGCAGCATGGCCCACTCACACTTTATGATTGTCCCAAGGTCAAGAACTCAGCATCACCAGAACTCCTTCTTGGCACGTGTTACCCATCCATGAAGCAATCTCCCTGCCGAGAATACGGCTGACAGTTTCCCAACCAGACTGATCTCTTTTAAACTATGTGCTGTCCACTTACTCACCATTGACAACTGATGTTTCTGCAGGGTTTTTTTTTTGTTATGTATGTCTTATAAGTAATGCATAACCTTTTGCTGTCAGTTTGATTCGCTTTGAATTTTTTTTTAGAAATGACGGGCACAATTGCGTATTTATTCTCTATTTAACTAGAAATTCTACAATTTTCAGTTGGTGTCTGTGACCTTCCTGACTTTGCAGCAGCTGCTCTGACCCAGAACAGTGAAAGGTTCTGAAGCTGAATGAAACTGTGCATCTGTCTGGAGGTTTACTGTGGTTCCCAGTCAATCCAAAATGTTCCTTTGACCTACCTGTAATCTTACTTGGAACAAACGTGAAATTACAGCTGCATGTTGAGCAGAGTTCAAGCATTGGGGGGAAGCTTTCAGTTTTGTTACGCGATTTGAAATTGTCTGCAGAAGTAATTCCTCTCCCTGGACATTTGTATACTTTACTCTGAGGAGTAACAAGGGATATGGGGACTTCCATAGATCATTAATTAGGTACCACAGAATAAGTCTTGCTCATGTGAGAATATTGGGAATAAGCTTCATGTTTGTTTTGACGCAAGCTGAAACTAATACGATAAACTTGCAGCTAGTTAATGCACAGCCTCTTGTTAATGTTGATTTCAGATCTCTTAACCTGTTTGCAAATTTGTACCTATTTAAATCAAAACATTTAAAATGGGCTGTTGCAATGACTCAAAGGCTAAATATCACTACTAATTGCGGCACCCAGTTAGAAACATCACGAAAATACCAGGTTTAATCTACAGTCAGAACTGAATTTGCCAAATTTGGTCCAGGGTAGCTGTGAGGATGCAACAATTACCCTCAGATTCCCAATTTAGGAGAAGATCAACTGATCAGTCCGGATGCCTCTCCCTGGTCACCATCTAACGGCACTTGTTGAAAAGCTAGTCTAGACCTGAGAAATGGTCACTCACCTGGGGATTTGAAAGTTACCAATATCTATTGAATCTTACCCACGTCACCATAACAGGTAAGAAAAAACATTTTGAACTCTCTGAATGCCAAACTGCAGCGAGAAATCACTTTTCAACAAACTTTAAACTAAGTATCAAGTCAACAGAATCTTAAAGCAGATGAAAATTTACTTGTGAATGTGTATGGAAGATATTGTCCCATATGGGGCAAAGACTATCTACTGACTCTACAACAATTCAGTATAATGAATATATGAACAAGATAAAGATCCTTTGAGGCATTCAAACTGTCCAATTTTATTGTGATGGCTTTTTCATCACAATACTTAGACACTCCACATTGCCAAATTTGAAAAATTTCTATGTTTCAATAACAGAGAATGGTAGATTTTTGGGCACCAAGACATTAATAGGATTTGGAAATGGACAGGAGAGTGGAGTTGATGTGAAAATGCAGCCATGATCTGATTGAAAGATGAAGCAGGCTCGATAACCCATGCAGCTCGCCCCGATCCTATTTCTTCCTACATACATGTTCTACAGATGCAGACCTTCAAACCCCAGCACTGGCAACATTCTGTTCCTCTGCTCTCTCTCTCTTCTGATTATTTCATAATAGTGTCAGATTGCTGGTAGCAGCTTTGATAAATTCTTCAGACCACTTTAATTTTGTTCCACCAAAAATTTACCTCTAAACTCATTAACTAAATTACAACATTCCAACTGTAATTCATACCAAATGTACAAATACAGTAAATCAAAATAGCAAATTCAGTGCTAAATACATGCATATTGCTGGTTTATTTTTCATTTTGACAACTTCATGCATTCAGTGTCACTATCCAGCGACATGTTAAGGTTTTGGCTGCTAAGTGGTAATCTTGGTATTATTGTTTGGTGTTCCGACAGCCACTTGCATATTTCTCTCAATATGGTCAGATAGTTGTATTTACAGCCCTCTGGTGACCCATAAATCTGTCAGATAACATCAATAACACAGACTGACAAGCTGCCAAGAACTGCTGCCTTACATAGTGTCTAATTTCAAATAAAAAGTTTTGCCACCAAATGAAGTTAACATTGAAAATACAAATATCTGTCAGCATTCAAACATAAGGGCAGAACAAAGGATGAGATTTCCTATCAATGGTCTATTTTCTCTCCCCTTTTACACACAAGAAAGACTAGATATCCAATTTGTTATATGATATTATTCCAATTCCCTTGATGGCTTAACCCTAAAGCTACTGCCTCTGAGTGCCCAGAACAGGAAGGCCACAGTTTCAATGTGCCTGTGCAGGGCTGAGTTAGTTGATCACAGTGGGGGCAGTATTAGACACTGCAGCAAACCCTGCCTTAGGAAAAGAAAGAAATTGGCCAGAGATCCCAGTCCTGATTGTTTTCCAGCAACCCTTCCTTGAGTTGCACATGGGGGGGCATTAACTGAGAGCAGGACTGACCTTGGCTGTGAAGTCTTCCACAGTTGAATAGTATTTTGTCACTCACTTGAGGTTCACACAAGCCATTTGGGGTAAGGTACTAGAGGACAACCACTCCCTACTGAAACATTGCAATTCTGCCTTCAGCAGAACAGCAGATGAAAGATTGCGATATTATGAGCTCTGTTGAAAGATTCACACCGAAGCCCACATTCCCCAAAAATCTTGCTTAACTCTGATCTGTCAGCAGAGCCGTGGAACATATTGATGAAAGCCATGGCATTTGGGAGTGAATCCTCTTGTCAGGAGTATACGGTGTAGCAGCCACCGATGTATTTATCTTCAAAATGAAACTGAGAGCATGTAAACATTTTTCAAACAAGCAGTTTCCATTTGGCTAACATTCCTGGAACATGAGCATTGATTAGAAGAATTACTTGCTCTATTATTTTTAATAGACTCTAATAATTACATGACCCATGTGTCAGCACATGGAACTCCACAATGTATTCCCATAATGTTTACAATCAGCAATCTGGAATGTACTACTCCAAGAAGAATGTAACGTGAGCATTCATGTAAAAGTGCCATAAAACACACAATCCATTCTGTTCTTTGTATACTGCTGCCAGCACACTAAGGCCTCAGAAACATCTGATTTTAAAATCAGTTCAATGATTAAAAGGCTTTCTCTGTTTGCCATTCATTTTTCAGTTCATCAGTCATTTGCTTTATAGCTAAATTTTATTTTCCTTTCATTAAATGAAAGCACAATGGCCAAAGAACTGGCAAAAAAAATCTCTTATTTATTTTTACTGGAGTTCTGCTGTGCCAATTCAAACACAGATGGTAACTGTAAATGATTTCTAATAGGCGTTCTTGATTTGGTAAACAATGTACATTTTTAACATGCCTCACAACTGGTGCGTTCACTTTTTTTTTATTTTTGTGTAAATGTTTCCTACTCCTTGCATTTACAGGTTCAATGTCTGTTGATTTCTGCAGAAAAGATGAAATGCATGTGATACTGAAGCACTTAGGATATGATTCCTTGCTCTCAGGTGTATTTCAGTCAGCCTCACACAGAAGCAAGTTTTCTCACCAGCTTGATTTGTCTGGAAGCAGCATTTTCTTTTAAATAAAACATCGGGCCACAGTGAACTAGAATCTGCCAGTTGTGCCTACAGTAAGATTTATTTGGTAAACAAAAACAATATGCAAATTGAGGTTAAATTCAGGCAATAAATAAAAGAATACAGAGATCTCTCGGCGCAGCCAATTGCAACGGTTTTGTTTAAGCTTTTACGTGACATATAGGTTTTTTTTTATTTCTATAACAGACACAAATGTTGAGTACAGTCTCTGTACTTTGTACAAAAAAATTCTTCAGGTCCTTAGTTGAGGAACCAGGCCCATTGGGATCTGTCCTACTGGTGGCAGCCATTGCCAGGCTACAGTGAGAAAGAAGGGATTTCCATTCTGTAGCCAACAAACACAGCCTCTGGGATTTACAGACTAGTAGAAGAGTTAAAACCTTTCTTGTGTTTGCTTCTGACAAGAGGCATCTGAAAAATTCTCATCTCCATCATGACATTTGTTGTCCCCCTGGAAATAATTTGATGTCATACCTGGTTCAGAGTATTAGCTTGAACTCAGTGGTGCAGAGGCTAATTATTCATTTTCCACCATCCCATCTGCTTTGTTTGCTGGTGTGTAGACATTAGAAGGAGCTCTACAGAGACAAGGAATAAGCTAGAGCTGTGGAGCAAAAGGAGTGTGAAGCCACAGCGCCTCGGGCGGCTGACGCTGCCTGTTAGTATGGTTGCCTGGACATAAAATTTCACCTGCCACAAACATGTCCTCGTCTCTCAGTAGGCCTCCCAGACATACCACACTGATGCCAGGTTGCAAGAGATAAAAAGAAGGCTAACAGCACAGCCTGGAAAGAAAACTGCAGCAATCAGTTGAACAAATGAGACCACATTATAGTCAGATGCCAAAGAATCTCAGTGTAATGAATAGAAAAGAGGTTGCTTAAAATGGAAGTTGACTTTGTTTTGCATTCAGTCAGCCACGGTAGGAGATCACGGCTGTTATTTTACAGCACGGCTGCAGTGGCTCTGCTGGTACAGGTTTAGGTTAGAAAACAAGAAAACAAAAGGCTAGAAAAACAACATGCATATATCCTCTGAGGTTGTATGATGGCATAACTGACTGAATTCTTATTTTTATACACAGCACAGAGCAATTATCTATGATTAGCTATATACAAATACACCATAGACCCCTTAATTTTAGCAAATAATTGTAAAATGCAACTATTGTCCAGACCAAAACAATGAGACACTACAATTGCAAACATGTCATTTTATTCCAGAAGTAAGGCTTGAAACTCAATTTACATATACAAGTCATTTATTCAATATTAAATATTTATTAAATTGTGTTCAAAGTAACAATGTTAAATGCAACATTAATTTAATTAAAAATACATTAAAACACATTTGTAAATGGAAATGTTTTGTTACAGTAAATTAATGTGTCCATTGCATCTACACTTATTTTTAATGAGTTAAAAAACATCAAATTTATATATGTATTTGTCTCTTCAAATGTAAGTGTTAAGAATTTTTTGATGCAATTGTTCAGTGCCTTCATTCAGTAGGTGTTGACTTATGTCAAGCTCCTATATCAAAAAGGATGGCAGGTAGCTATTCTTCATCTGTGGCCCTCACCAGTGAGCAGCAGGCCTGTTTGATCAGTAAAAATTTCATAACTGAGGTTGATCCTGTCTATGTGCTGAGTCCAAGAATAATCACTCCCGTCACGGTCACTCAACAGTGTTCAGATGCAGGAAACCTGGTTGATTTCTTTCCCCAACTTTCCTAGCCCAGGGACATTAAATGTATCATATCTGTCCTGGTTGGAGTTCGGTAACTTACCACAGACCAGGGATTCAACCCAAGGTTGTTCAGTCCCATAACACCCATTGGGATGCGGACGGCTTTTTCTGATTTATTAACATGGTTTGGCAATTTAGCTGCACTGGAATTTCAGCCTGATTCTGACATATTCATATAAAAATCCAATGAGATTATATAGTCATGAGTATAGCTGTTTGCCTATAATCAAAACTTTATGAAGCATTGTGAAGTTACATGTGTGGACTGCCATACTAAACAACCAGTTACAAAACTGTAAAATGCAGTACTGCAAAAAGTTTGTAAAAAGGTCAACAGCTTTGATTTTCATTATGTGACCAGTAGGTGGTCCTGGCAATTAATCACAGAAATATGGAATGATTTGGTTCTTGTTAATGCCTGTGTCTGATCTATCGGTACCCATTACAACAGCTGCTCTCACTATTTTTTTTAAATCAATGTTTGCAATTTAGATCTGGTTTAAATAAACAATGTACTTCTTGTGAAATGTTAATGGGGCTGTCATACTTTTCAAATGGAACAGCGTGAGATGTTATTTTACAATCTAAGAAGGACCTTATATACCACTCTGTTTGTACACATATAGTACCCAATTACTTCAACTATTGCTTTTTTATGCTTTTTTAAATTGCATTTTGCATGTTTTAGTTTTCAAAGTTTTGTTGCATGCATATGCTGTGGTTGATTTGGTACAGAACTGAATTTTTTTTTCTAAATCAGCATTATGACTTATGTTAGAACCTTTCAAAACAATGTATTTCATTTTAGAAATAGTGTGCAACCAATTCCTATGATTCACATCTAATGAAACTGAAGATTAATAACGTTCAAATTTAAACCGCAGCTATTTTGTTTTTCGGAAAAATAGACTGTGCTGGTACGTCTTTTGCACGCCCTAAGATCAGAAAATATTGGAAATACACAGCAGATCTTTCAGCATTTGAAAATGTGAATGGAGGTTAGGTATTTCTACTTCATTGGAACCTTTATTCCATTGTCTAACCTGTTGTCCTGTTCCAATTTCTTAGTATTACCAGCAACTTCTGTTTTCATTTCAGATTTCCAGCATTTACAGCTTTTTTTTTTGTCTCTATTGCTACTTCTGCTGTAGGTAGGCTATTGACAGTTTTAATAAAGGTTTTTTTGGAAACATTGATTTAATGTAGCAATGTCACTTTATCGCTACGTATGCTCCGATTTGTAACTGTTAATTGTTTTAGGGCAAACTGCAAAATGTCAAACGTACATAGAATAATTAAAATGATTCTATAGTAATTTTCATACATTATCAGTTGTTAGGCCTGTGCTTCATATAATTCTCAAGTCACCCAAATGTGAAAATGTTATTAATATATTAAATAGCCCTTTCATTGTTTTTTTTTAACTGTGTTAATGCATTTTTGCATTTCATCGTTTGACAGATTCACTATACTTGCTAGTCAGCCACAGGGGAAATTTGCATGTATTTGAATTCACCCTGCCAAGCAAACCATCCCAAACTGACAGACCATTTAACTAGGTGATAAGTTAATCTGTACGACATTTGATAGATTTCAGTATTTTAACCTGCACCCGAATTTGAAGTAGATTCTTTCCGTCTTCAAAATAGAGCTGTAGCAATTGTCTGACATATTTCTTTCCATTGCTTTTCTGCGCACCTAGGAAGATGGAACTTGTTCACCAGTTTTCTACATTGCAAAGCTAAAATAGCTTACAAATGAGCCTATGCTATCAAGTAAATACTGCAGTAAAAAGTATTTTCTAAATCTGCTGATATAAATGAAATTCTGTGAATTCAGAATAGATTAAATATTGAGATCTCAACAGCGTAAGAAAAGTGATAGATCCGGGTGAAATCAGCCTTTGCACACATCCAGCATCAACATTTTGATGGTAAGGTGCACATTAAAGCTCTTATGAGACATACGGCCTTCAGTTTGCAGAATCTTGCGCTCTGTTAGATTCTGCTGAAATCAAAACAACACCAAACTGTAGCCATATCTCTTCTTCATCAGTTAAATCCAAGGTCTTTGTTTTTGAAACTTTTACAGATGCAAACCATTCTGCAATCATTAGAAGAAAATTCCACTGTAGTTGGTTGAGTATATACTAGGATGATTACAAAAATCACCAATGTAGTCATTTTAGTTGACTGCACAAATTCCACCTTAATTAAAGATATAGAAAACCGAATTTAGTGACAAACTCCATTAACAACTGCAGGATAAAATAGCTTCTCGAGGAAAATGATGATTTGTTCCACTCAAGCCAATAAAATGAATGTGATATTCATCAAAATGGTTTAATGCCCTGTTTACAAAAAGTCAAAGGGAAAGAAAAGCTCTAAATTCTGACACAGTAACCAATATTTTCTACATCTCTAACAAACTACTAATTCTTCTGATATAAGAGCACTGTCTCAACTCGCATATTTAAATTGGTGCACGGTACAGCCATGATCATTCAGATGGTAGCACAAACTAAGAACAGATTATCCTCCTGTGATTCAATTTGACACCTCTTAAAAGTTTAATAAAATTGGTAATTTATTTTGTTACTGCAAGTTTGCACTTATTGCAACAGAAAATGTTTAAAGAGTACTTATCAGGAGGGAACTGGGTTGACTGTCACATAAATGCCGTAAAATCTCCACACAGGAAATTAGACAAGTTTCCACCTTCTCTGCTGATGGTTATCCGTAGAAAAACTAGCAAATATCACATGAAATCTAAACAGCAAATCATTGTTCTTGACTGATTTTTCCATGCCTGTGTGAGTACCTTCCATCTATTGCCTATATTAAACTTAGTTCCTTTCCTACAAACTTACATCCATTGTGTGTGTGTCCAATGCAAGCATCATTGAAATCTTATTTCCATTCAATTACACTACATGTTGCGAAATATAACAAAGTAATTGTCCCAGTAAAGAATATTTTCAGCTTTCTGATGTAAGGAAAACATTACTTTGATTTAGGAAACATGTTACTGTAGCTTTGTTTTGCCAGGAGACTGCAAGAGAAAGCAAGGTCATATGACAATACATCACTGCATGTGATGATGTATGCTCTGTCATATTAGCATATTACATAGTCAGACTTAACCCAAAATACTACATCTCACCTCAAGTCACTGACTCTACTTGTTATACTACAGGGTAGAGTGGTTCTGTCAGCTTCAGTCAAACAGCTGAGCTCCCAGATCATCCCAGAATCTCAAGAGACAACAATGAAACCATACTATTTCTGTTTACATGAGTCAAATGAAAGTTGAGGCATCAGTTACGATCCCAGCTATTTCACACCGTATGATAAGAGGAGCTAATAAGTGTTATAGATTTACAAATATGATGCCATAAAATGTACTAAGGATCACCTGTTGTAGGACAAGGTTACACAATTTCCCATATAAAAAAGTTTAGATTTCCAAATGTTTGTTTAGTAACAATACAAATGATATATTTGAAACAGATGCGTGTTTTTTAAATTAGATTCATATTTTACTATAATAGTGACTTAGAAAACCCAGCGCAGTTTGATAGCTAGGTACTAAATAATGCCAACATTTATATTTTAAACCTAATCATTGAGATGGAATCAATGATATTCTGTGCAGGACACTTGAAATAGACAGATTATTTCTGTATAACAATGGGTTTGAAAACTTCATAAAAGTGAATAGTATGAATCCTCTGTAGCCCGAACAAGTGGTTAACAGTTAACAGAGATAATGTATGAAGTGAACTCTACGTTTCCTATTTTGTGTCTACCAAAGCTGGCATATTCATATCTTAAATTAAATTTCTCTCCAGCTGTTTCTATTTAACATTCTAAAATCTTAATAAATTGGAGAACGAGCATATGACTAAAAAAGTTGTTTGTGCCTGTGGAGTCTTTACAAAGGATTTATTCTCATGCATTAAAGAAACTATCTTAAAAATCCCCCAAATTTTCACACACTTGCAAATCCGTGCTCTGGCTGTAATATTTTGATTGTTCATTAGGGTAGTTGCCTTCATTTTGGAAGACAAGACATTCCCAAATGTTCCCAATGACTTTAGCTCATTATTCTCAACTAAGGTACTAGGCTGCCAGAGAGTAAACCTAAATAGACTTCACCTGAAAATGTCACAAAATCACAGCTTTTGCCTTTTAAAATATAAAGAAATCACAACACCCTATTCTCTCAGCTCAGTGAAATTACCATTGGTAGGGGGCAGGTGGCGAGCATACATCTTCAATGCTGCTGTTACTCTGTGTGTAGCCATTAGAAGGAGTGTTTCGTGTATGCACTATGTTCTATCCCAAGTTCTGTTCCAAGGTGCAGATTCAAATTACTTTCTCCATGACTCTTCCCATCTCCCTCAGAACATAAGCACTATTATTTGTGAACCTGAATTATAAAAACCTTTGAAGTGCTTTTGCTCTGTTATTGAGACATTTATATTGGTTCCTTACATAGTTGAGCAATGTTGACCCTGCACGGAGTGAAGTCAAAAATTCAGTTCTTGATTGTCTCTTAAAGACCAAAGAGTTGATTTTTATTTGCCACCTGCGTTAAAAATTAAATCCATGGGTTGATCATCCCTTAAAGGAGTAATAGGACTTCAATTGAAAGTCAGATTGGATGTTTTCTACAATGGGTGGCCAATTCACAGTGACAGTTTTACACCTAGGCTGCTGGTTGAAAATTTACTTCCATGTGTTTATGACCAAACATCTGATTCTAATGAGTAAAAGTGGCAGCAAAAATATAAGTTACACCACATTTCTGTAGTAAATATCTGTTGGACATGAAGAACTGATCTTCCATGCAGTTCACTTTGCTACATTTCTGAGTACTGAGCAAAACAATTGGAGTGATTGAGAAATATCTCTGCTTTTAAACAACAGCAACTTACTTTTACATAGCAACTTTAATGTAATAAAGATCCCACGTTGCTTTGCTTTATCAAACAAAATTTAACACCTAGCAACATAATGAGATAATTGGGCAGGTGACCAAAATCTCAGTCACAGAGGTAGGTTTTAAGCAGCATCTTCAAAGAGCAAAGAGAGGTAGAGATATTTAGGGAGGGACAATTCAGGAGCTCGGGACAGACTCTGGGTTGTGAAACCCCACCCCTGTGGTCACTGAATGAAATTCTGGGACTGCAAAATCTGAAGCCACAATGGCAGCCATGCATTTTGGGCTGAGTTTGACAGACCCTTTAAGTGTTCATGTTGTATTTCTGTTGATGGATGTACTTTAGTCACCCAGTTCTTTGACACTCAGTTGCAGCTTCAACCACGGGATGTAAAATGATTGGTCTTCACTTTTTCTAGGCAAACCCAATAGTTTTAAACCACCTTCCACCAATCAACAGTCCCCACTCCTAGCTGAAGAATTCTCAACACCTCATCTGCAACCTCATCTCAGCTAACAAGATCCCTCCCCAGTTTCTAGCTACCACTGCAGCAATCCTCTCAGATAGTAGGAACTGCAGATTCTGGAGAATCTGAGATAACAAGGTGTACAGCTGGATGAACGCAGCAGGCCAAACACTATCAGAGGAGCAGGAAGGCTGATGTTTCAGAGAAGGGTCTAGGCCCGAAACGTCAGCCTTCCTGCTCCTCTGATGCTGCTTGGCCTGCTGTGTTCATCCAGCTCTACACCTTGTTATCTCAGCAATCCTCTAACTCCACTTCAACAACATCACTCCTCTCTACTCAACAACTCCTAATCCTAAACACTTCTCTACTCAAGAATAAGTATATTTTTAACCTCACCTATTTTGTTTTACTTATAGTTTAAGTTCACATGCTTTTATGGAGCTAATAAATATCTTGATTACATAGTGCTGTTAAGTTTACATTCATACACATTAGTCTCTTAGAATAAGATCTAGACACCCTTCTTCACTCACTTGTCAAACTTTGACAGGTCACCACTCTTTGTATTATGACTACTGTTAAAATTGGTAATCTGCTTTAGCACAGATGTATAAACTCAGTTTGAAAAAGTCAAAGGAATAGGTTTATGCTCTCGGTTTAATTTTACTGAAAACAGCTTATGGTTTTTTTTTCCCTAGAAACAAATCACTGGAATAATGACACATAGGTGTTGATAGCTGTAGCTAGCCTGACAAGGGGCCCCAGTCAGTTTACAATATTGGAAGATCAACTGGCTTGATACTTAAAACAAACAATCCTAACAGCTTTGCAGTGTAGTTACTGTTTTATTTGCTAAATGCCGACTGAAATGTAAAAGATACTTGGTATGTTGGAATAGAATAATGACTACCTTTATTAACAATTCTTAGTGGTGGAATTTTATGTCTCCCCAGGAATGGATGAACAGTAGGATAGCGTACAATTGGATGAGGTGGTGGAATCAGTGTACCCATCGTTTATTCACTTCTGCTGATACCGTTCAAGTGGTGGTGTAGTTGTGGGGGTGGGATCTTTTGGGCCAATTGAGGCCCTTAATGCAGGCAGCTATGACCATTTATAGGCCTCCTCCTACTGCTGTCAGAGCTTTACCAGTAGCGAGCATGGTGTGCTTGTGGTGAAACCACCAAGAATACTGCTGTTGTAGTCTTAGATTGAGGTTGTCCCTGCAAAATAGAAGGTCACCCACCACTTGCTAATCTCCCACCCACCTGCCCACAATGGAGGGACTTACCCAACAACCCCTGGCCTTCTGATCACCACCGCCCCTCAGTGACAGGTCTGCCATAATGGCCACCCCATTTATCTTTCAGTCCTTCCTTATCAGGGTCTAGCTGCAGTTCCAGCGGTACCCACTGTTGAAATTGAAGTGCTACCAAACATCTCTCAAAGTAGCATGTACTTGATACCTTGGGACAAAAATCATAACCTTAGGTAATTGATAATCTAATGATTGTAAAATCTTGTCATGGTTTCCTGGGACAGTGAAGGTGGTCTTACCCCAATTTTTTTGCTACTGAACAGAGTCATAATCCCCATGTAAAATCCTGCCCTATGGCCCAAGAAAGTGATAAGGATTTAGATGGCTTTGAAAGGATAGCCATTGTGTACAGTTCATTTGACAGGCCTTAGAAGATCATAGGAAAGGGGAACAGGAGAAGGCTGTTTGGCACCATGATTCATGGCTGATTTGGCATTCTTCATTTCCAATTTCCTGCCTTTTCCTCATTACCCCTAATTCCCTGACTGATCAAGTGCCTGTCTACTTCAACCTTAAATAAACACAAGTATTCTGCCCCCACAGCTCTCTGTGGAAAAGAGTTGCAAAGACTCACAACCTTCTGAGTGAAGAAATTCCTCTTCATCTCAGTCTTAAATTGGAGCACTTAATTCTGAGACTATGTACTCTGGTCCTAGACTTTCCCATGAGGGGAAACATCCTCTCAGCATTTATCCTGCCAAGACATAAGCTTCAATGAGCTAACTTCTCATTCTTTCAAACTCTAGTGACTAGACTCCCAACCAGTTTAGCCCTTGCTCATGCAATAATCCCTCCACACCAGGGATCCTCCTCATGAACCGTCTCTGAACTGCTTCCAATGAAGTGATATATTTCCTTAAATAAGGGGACCAAAATTATGAATGATATAAATAAATTAACTGGTCAGTGCAAATAACAGAGGCCCAGAAAGTTAGACCAGTGATGTGACTGGTATTGTATGGAGAATAGCCATGAGTGAGATAAGGGAAATAATGTAAAAGACCTGAATGATCAAGGACAGAAGGTGCATGCAAGGGCTCAAGACGTTAATAGCAGGTGAACATTAATTGATATTAAGGATGGGATATCAAACTGTGGTTTAGACAAAGAACTTAACATCTTGTTAGAAATTGTGAAATACAATTAATCTTTATAGAGCCATCAGATTCTATCAACAATCATCCTTAAGAAAGAGTCCAAAGAGACTCTTTTGGATACCTCAATGCAGTAAGTGGTGGAATGAAACACTAAAGGTAGATTCATGCTAACACTTGACCAATTTTCTTGTGAGGACATGAGGCACTGAAAATTAAAGAGAAGAGACAGAAAGGGCTGTATGCACATGCAAGCCATCCTCCCTGATCTTAATCAACGCTCCCTACTTGTCATGGAAGTATTGTTTTGGTGTATAGTTACTGTTACATTTTGTCTTAAGTTCTGATTAAATTCAACATGCTCACCATTTTGATTGCAATTGATCCTGATTGATTAGATAATTTATAATATTAACAAACTGAAAGAATTAAAATCATCACACTACTTTATAACAACAGACAATATGGAATAGCTGAAAGAAGCAAGTGCTGTGAAAACAATGTTGGATGATTACAGAGGATAAGGATGAGAGGAATGGAAACAGCATCAGGGACATCAACAAAATAATGCCCTCTGGTGCTAGACACTCCCTTGAGGGGAAATATCCTCTCAGCGTTTATTCCGTCAAACCCCTTAAGAATCCTATATGTTTCAGTGAGATCATTTCTCATTCTTCTAAACAGTCTGATCAATTGAACATTAAACATTACAGACAGCATAGACAGGAGTTTTGATGTGGAGGTGGAAGTGGAAGTGAAGTCCATTTCTGAGTCTGAAAGCTTGCCCAATGCAGTCATTGATGGGTGGGGCAACCTTAATTGGCCTGAAGACAAGGATGGCTGATTAGCAGCCATGAGCAATGGGAACAGTGATAAGACTGTGGAGGTTTAGACCTGGTTTAAACTGTACGCAATAGCTATTACTATGATTGCCATATGAATGTACTAACTTCATCTTGGAAGAAAGTGTATTGTGAGGAAACTGGAATGTCTCAGGATAGGAAGAAGCCTGGAAACCAGGGCAGAGCAGCCTGTTGATTCTGTAACATGACCCTGGAGTTCCTCCTCTGGTTGTAATGGATGAGAGTGAGGTCACCTTCCTAGAGGGTGGCAGGACATGGATAGCTATCGAGACCAAGCAGGCCTGAACAGGGACAGCTGACACAATCAGTTGTCAGACTGTGACTTGCAAAAGTTAAATCCAATGTTGGAAGAGGTTTAATGATACACTTTGAAAAAGCGAGTGCAATGTTAAACTCTCAGGACAGTCTTCTGTTTATATCACCTCCAGGAGAACCACAGCTAAAGAGCCTCAGGATTGATGCTGCTTCTGAACACGGTATAGTTGTGTGCCCAGGGCACCTATTGATTGCTCAGGAAGATGCAGAGCAATAGTGCTGTTGAGGATCTACTACCAGCACTGATACACACAGCTTCCAATGAATAGGAGCAGTTGTCAATCATCATAGAGGACAGCAGTGCCTTGTCAGACACTCTAGTGGTAGCATCCCTACCTCTGGGTCAGAAGGCCTGGGTTCAAGCCCCACCTGCTCTGCATAATGTGCTATAAAATCCCTGAATGGGTTGTTTTTTTTAAAGTGCTGGGTTCTTTAAAGATCTTTTGTGGCACAGTATTAACATTCTTACCTCTGAGCAAGGAGACTCAGGTTCAAATCCCAGTTGTCCAAACACCATTTCTGAACAGGTTGATTAAAAATGCCTGTAATTGTAAATGACTTAGGTATAACAATTAAAGACAAAGTGCATCCCATAATCTCACAGACCAGATGAACACTGAGGGAATGGAAGTTTTTTCTGTTGATTGAGTGTCAGTGGCCAGTCACTAGGTGCTTTGATGGTCACAATGATGTAATCAATAATATCCAGCACTTGACGACTCCAGCAATGGTTGAAAATCCCAATGTCCTCTCTTTCTGCAGGGCCACAGTATTTGGAACTGAATGTATTGCCCAAATCTGACAAATAGAGCATCTGTAAACAGTGAGACGCAATGGTGTGCAGCCATTTTTGAAACACTGCTACGATCCACAGACAATCCATGGACGGGGTCAGAAGCAAAGAAGGTGATGACCAGAGTGAAGGCTATTGACAAAGCATGGGGCGCAGGGTGCGATGAAGGAAATGAGGGCACTGTGCCTGGAGAGTCGCAGCATCTTCTGGCACTGGGTCTTGCTTATCTTCAAATAGTGCTGTCTTTCAAGCTTCAGCCAAAACAAAGCATATCACCTCCCTGACTTCTATCTCCTCTTCCCTGTCCTCCAGGTCTTGGGCTCTGCCTTTCCTGTGCAGTATTTTATTCCTTGTTGTATAGCACCTGAAATCTTTGAGTCATACTCCCACTACTAGCTGCAGCATTCTTTGAACTCAGATGGAGCCCTATTTCTCTATGTGCTGTCTGATCCTTTTATATTCCAACGGTACTGAGAAAGTGATGACCTCTTGCCCAAGTGCTTACTGCCCACTCTCCCACGACCTATACAGAGCTGATGGCACGTGTCTCCCAGGGGCCAAGTTGCCGGTGCACTTTTTAACCATTTTTTTATGACTCCAAACTAATTCCCGAGATTAGCCATGACCGGATTCCTGCTGCATGTCTGTCTCCATTCAGCCGATCTGCTCTCCAGATAGTGCATGCAGCCCATTGGCCACCATGAAAATCTAAGCAAATCTCTTCATGAGCAATGAGGCCACCATCTCACCTTGGTCAAACATGCCAGCACCAGGAATACATTCAGAAAACAAGTACACCAGGCTGGTACTTTCATTTCCCTACCAACACCATAGAGGGACCTGAAAATTTAGCTTCACACTCCATAAAAATGCCACAACTATTGTCAATCAATTCCTGGATCATTGTTGGAATGATACAGCCAGAAAAAAACTGTCAGCTGATCATATTTGTTCTGTCCAGACTTTAATATACCTAAACATCCTTTGTCATGCTCATTGATAACTACAGTGTATCTACCCAGCCTTATTACTTAATATGGAAATTTTTCTTTTAGTTTTCTGAAGCTACTTACATTGTAAAGATTGCAGCAACTGTAGATTGCATTTCATTTATTCTATTTCTTTCCAATTTATAAATACTGTGGGCTCTGCTATGACACGTGTTTCTTCAACGCGAATTGGCTTTAACACGATTGAAGAATTTAGACCATTATTTGTAGAATGCAAACTTCCCTTACCTGTGTTGGCTATAATGTTATTCCAGCCCCATTGGTTTAAATGGTGCAGCTATTGTACAATTTTCTTATAAAGTGAGATCACGCAGGAACAGAACTTTCACCTTACATCAGAACTAACGGTATAATTGTAGTAATAACTTAGGTTAATCTTTGAGAAACAGATTGCATGAGAATATATTTTACACAGAAAGCAGGATCATTACCCCTAGTCATTACAAGTGGGGGTGATCCCAACACACCCTCGCTGGCTCCATTGGATGGGGGTTCCTAGCCCTAAGAGTTGCTGGCCAATCACATTGGAGGCAGCTTTCTTGTCCTGGATGCAACATTGCAAGCAATGGCCACTTCCAGAACTGCAGACGGTCCCATGATGAAGAAAAACAGTGAAACCAGGTGAGCATGCTCTGGCAAAGGGCTGAGGACCAGAGTAAACAGGATTAAGAAAAATTGATGGGGAAGGAAACCATTCAACACCTCCATTCTGCAGTCCATATCCCCTCCATCCACCAAGTCTAGCTTTCCTATTATCCATGTCTCAGCTGATCTACAGTAGCTGCTAATGTCCCCATATATCTAACTTTCTCCAGTATTATAACACCTTCACTCTCAAAGTTTCTATTTCTCTTACTCCAGGTCTTTGAGCATCCATTGTTCCTTTCTCCCCATTATGAGTTAACAAGTTTTCAATCATCCAGGGCCCATTTTCTACAACATCCATAGAAATACTACTATAGCTTAATCTTCCTCTAATTATTTGAGCTCCTCCTTCAAATTTACTGCTTACAACAAACTTTTTATTACTCATAATATTATTCACCCACTTTTTTCTTTTTCTGTGAAGCATCATTTAGTCAGTGTTTTTGTAGTAAAATCTTAGGCAAACTTATTGATGAAGTGATCAGATCATTATGATCTTAATCAGAATCACGTTGCATATATCTGAAGAAGGGTCCCGACTCGAAAAGTTGACTTTCCTACTCTTCTGATGCTGTCTGACCTGTTATGTTCCTCCAGCTCCACATTGTGTTGTCTCTGACTCCAACATCTGCAGTTTGTGCTATCTCCAAGACGTATAACCCCACTGTGAAGCCTCTTCCAGGGATGCCCACCTTGAAGAAGTTGTCCTCCTCCCTCCAGAAAGACAGTTCTGAAGAACGGTCTTGACCCGAAACATCAACTTTCCTGCTCCTCTGATGCTGCCTGACCTGCTGTGTTCCTCCAGCTCCACACTGTACTGTCTCTGACTCCAGCATCTGCAGTTCTTGCTATCTCCTGCATATATCGCTATGCTTTTGGTTATAAATATTTATGTATGATAAATATCCTTTCTTCTGCCATGTAAACAGCATTTCCACAGTATTCAGAACACACTACTTGTGCTATGAAATAATTTTTTTACCAAACTCCCTCATTTAACAGTGTCATCTTTTTCAAATGGTCTTTATTTCAGAATTTGACTAATGATAATTGATTTCAAATATATTTTTACATTATATTTCCACAAGAGCAGTTTTGTAACTGTTGCCCTGTTTTAGTCCTAATTTGAATAGATAAAAATTCTTAGGTCAACTCCCAGATACCTTTACAGTTAGAATCATCTTACATTGACTACCATAGACTGGCAGCTTTTTTCTCCAGTGACACGATTGCTTTGTAAATGCTAAGCTTGTACGAGAAAGGGCTATAATCTGATAAACTAGTGTAACAAAAAAAAGTCAAAAGCAGCTCCGACTATTTTGCTATAAATCATATTCTGCTGTCCTTGATTTCTTGTTATCGCCTGCAGGGGTGTGCTGAGGGTCAGGTTGGGGGTTGATTTATAGGTCATAGCATCCCTTAGTTCTGTTTAATTTATAAATCCAGGATACACATTGGGACTGGCATTTTATGCAAAATAAAGTACTAAGTGGTGCTGGTAGCATAACTCATAAGCAATACAAGTGCAAATGAGTTATTGTGGTGGGGACCAGGTGGACTATTTTTCATAAATTATCCTCTCCCAATGTGCTTTATATTCATATAACATGCTCAACGTTTAAAGAAACTTCTCTGGCATGTTTATATTTTTAAGTGTTGCATTTGATTTATATTTTACATTTTCTGGTGGTCTCAATATTGACATTTGGTTCCACCCTTGTTTTCGCGATCATAAGAGTACTTATACCTATAACATTTATTCCCATCTCATATTGTCACCTCAACAATTCCCACAAATAAAAATCTTTCGCTTTTTCCCCTACCCCATTGACATGCTCCTCCTTTGTAACATCTAAACAGGATGTAGAGAATGCTCAGCTTGACCTCTACAGCCTCTCCTTTGACCCCTCCGCTGCCTTTGTGTGGTCAGGCTATTTGACTGATATCCAGTTTTGGATGAGCTATAACTTCCTCCAATTAAGTATTGGGAATACCATATCCATCAGCTCGAAACTTGCAACCAAATCAGCACCAGTTTCATCAATGCTATCTTCATTCCACCCTCATCTAGTCACTGTCCTTGCTGACATTGACGTGTTCAGAGCATTAATGTTATATTCAACTCAGAGCTAAGACTGGGCCTTGCTTATTTTCTCCGTCACCAAGACAGCCTACTTTGATTTCTGTAATATTATACGCAGAGCATAGAAACAGGCTAATATCATTCATCTCCCTGTCTCCCTCAGCCATGATATACTTCAAGTATATCAAGTTCAAAATCACAGCCTTGTGTTTAAATCTGCCTTAGTGTTTGCTCCCACTCCATCGCTAAAATCTCCTCTTGTTATACATCCTGACCTTTTACTGGAACAGTGACACCACCTCTTATGTATACCCCTCCCCATGGCTACATATGGTTTGGGAGAGGCCCAGTGGGAAATGGGGAGAGTGGGGAGAGGTGCATAGTGGAAGGTGGAGAGCTCAGAGGCTTCAAGTATAAGGTCAGAGGAATGGGGTGAGGGGATGAGGAGTGATTGTGGGCCTTCTTCATTTGAGCACCTGGACTCAAGGCATTTAAATCTTAAATTTATGAGATCCATGTTTTGTGGAATTTGGCAGGTTCTGAATGGCTCAGCAAATCTGATTATTGACTTTTAACATCGACAACGAGATCATAATGTCTCATAATTAAACTGCAGATTGGGTCCACCTTCCACTTTTAGTTAAAAATTGAAATGGAGGCAACTTTGGGTCAAGAAGTAAATTTCAAACTTCAACTCTCAGCCTAAAACAAATCCATCCATTTATTTAACTAATGGGTCCCTAGTATCATTAATTGTCTTGGCTTCACACCCTAAAACTTTCTTTTTGAACCCCTCTGTCTTTCTCATTCCATCATCTCCTTTAAGATTCGGCAAGAAATCTGCAGCTTCAACCAAGCTTTTGAGCAATGGTCCTAATACCTCCTGTGGCTTCCTATCCATTTTTACATTAGATTTGACTTGAGATGACATTTTCCTTGTTTAAGGTATTGTAAAAATGCAAGCTTTTGTAGCTGCTGAGATTTAGTGGGGGGGTGCAACATGAAACACATGGGATCTATCTTGTTACCATTAATCTGAGCTACCTTTTATATTTAAAAAAACTGTACCTTAAATATATTAAAAGAAGCTGATCATCAGTTGGGAGGAGATGTGCAACAGAAGGTTAAACTCCATGCAAGGTTGTTTGCAAAGGAAGTATCCAATGGGTGGCTCATAAGAGGCATCGTCCATCAGCACAAGTCAAACAAGGATAGAATGTGAAATAGTAGGGTTTCGGGCCTCACCATTTGACCAGTAAGTGGAGAATACATTTCCATCAATGCTCACTGCCCCAAACCATTTAATACATTGAGTACTAACTGATTGGATTCAGGATTTCCACCTCTCACTTGGGTAGGAGTCCCACCTCAGCATGCAGCCTGCCAATCTGATTAGCCAGAAGACTAGTAATCCCAACAGCACTACTTGGACTGCCGGTCCCAATGGCAAAGCAAGGCAGGGGTGGAGCTCACAGAGCCTAGACTGAAAATCCAGTATAAAACATGCAAATGACAAATTATGCTCCAATGCACCTTTATACTTCAAAATGGAGGCACAGTGTAGTGATTGTAATGAGGTTAGCCAGGTGGACCTCAAAGAATATGATTCCCTGATTGGGGCTGTTAATCTGATCCAATCAGGGAGTCCCGGCTAACAGATATAAACAGGAGTATTAAAGGTTCTGTTCACTCTGAGAGCTGGTTCTGAGGAAGTTGGATCAGTGTCAAGGACTTTCCACATGTAAACAAAGGGTGACTTGGTGACAGGATACCAGCCTCTGTCGCGTTATTTTAGTGGTAATGAGGGAAGCCCACGGTCCTGAGGAAATTCACTTGCAACAGTTGCCTTCGAGTTGGGGTAAGCATTTCTGGAATCATGCAGTTATTTAAGGAGCTTGACTCATTTGATCCTGTCATCAAAGACTGGGCCAAGTATGCGGAAAAAATACATTACTTTTTTTCCAGGCAAATGACATTGGAGCAGATGAAAAGCAATGAGTAATTCTCCTGACAGCTTGTGGACCCACAGCTATTTTGGTTATCAGGGGCTTAATGTTCCCTGAGGCACCAAATACTAAAACCTTTCAAGAATTGACAGATTTAATTAAGTAATATTATGACCATAATCCTCCTCTAATTCTGAGATGCTATCAGCTTTACTTGCCAATTCAAGAACCAGGAGAATCCATATCAGGATCTTTGACAAGATTAAGACTACTGGCAGAGGCATGTGATTTTGGTTTAACCCTTAACGAGAAGCTGAGAGACCATTTGATATGACGGATTAATGATGGAGCTATGCAAAAGTGCCTACCAGCTGAAGCTCAACTGGACTTCAAACAGGCACTACAATTGACTTTATCAGTGGAAAATGCAGCAAGTGGAGAATGAGTTACAAGGTATTCCGAATGAAGAGGACACCTTCACCAGTCCTTGAGGAACACCACTTGAGTAAAGGCAATTGCATAGCCTCACTCAGGAAATATCCTGAACAGAGGGACTCTAGATCAGCCCACTGCAAAACCCCAAAACAAAGACAAGCCTCAGACAAACAGTTAAAACTTTCTTTCGGATTTGGGCCAGCAAGCAATTGTAGTTGCTCCAGTATACGGACTTGAGACAGCAAAGGAGTCCACTAGAACTAAAGAGATTAAGAGAACTCATAGGCTGGTTTCCAGGATAGTGCACACCCTGGAAAGACTACCTACTTCTGGTTTTGAATAGTTAAATTGCTTAGCAACATCCAAATTAGAACTAATCAAAATAAATGTCTGGGTTAAATGGTCACCCATCTCCAATGGATGCTGATACCAGTGCGGATGTTCCATTGGTCACAGAACCGGTCTTTAACAAAACTTGTTCTCCAACCTTCAAGTTTGTGCAAGGCCTCAGCTAGACTGAGAACCTATACCGAAGGACCTTTACAGATTAAGGGTACAACTTTGGTTCTGGTCTCTTATGAGAAGCATTTGGTTCAGTTACCACTGATTGGCCCAAGCTTGATGGGACAACATTGGTTGAGAAAGATTCACCTAGATTCACTCGACATTTTTCGATTAGAAAATGGCTGACTGAGTGAAGTCCTAATTAAACATCCAGAAGATTTTCAGGAAAGTCTAGGGACTATCAAAGGTGCCAAGGCCACCTTGCATGTTGACCAGGAAGCAATTCTATGATTCTGCAAGGTGAGCTCAGTGCCAATAACCTTACGGGCAAAAGAAGATGCAGAAATCAGAAAGCTGCAAAATGAAGGAATCATCAAACCGGTGCAGTTTGCAGAATGAGCAGCACTGGTCATATTAATTGTGAAGGGTTCACTTCGCCTTTGTAGGGATTTCAAACAAATGGAAGATTGCTTTTCACAGCTGGATAAATACCAAAACCCTCACATAGACGATTCATATGCAAAGCTGGCAGGAGGGATGACCATCACAAAGGTGGACAAGTGCCATGTGCACTGACAATTGCAGTTAGATGAGGATTCCCAGAACCTATAAGTGTTTGTACCAATATACGAGACTGCCATCCAGGGTATATTCAGCCTGTGCAATTTTTCAGTGGATGATGGAGAACATTTTCCAAGGTCTACTCCAGGTTGCCATTTATTTAGATGATGTGATAATAACAGAGAAGATCAATAAGGAGCACTTATAAAACTTGGACGTAGTCCTTAGACATTTCTCCCAGTGGGCATATGTCTAAGAAGGGAAAAATGTGTGTTCCAGGCACCCAAGTGACACAGTTGGGCTACACACTAGATTGGGTTACGCCCATTGAAAGACAAAGTGAGGGCAATCAAAGGTGCCCCAGCTCCCACATCTGTACCGGAGCTTAAGTCTTACCTTGAGCTGGGGAATTATTACAGAAAGTTCATACATAACCTTGGAAGTAGTCGCGTAGTCAAGCCATTATTTTCAGGGAAGTGAAGAAACAGTATCATCTTCTAAGGTGTTGGCACATTACGTTCTCAAGCAAGATCTTGTATTGACAAGCAATGCCTCCCCATAAGGCATCAGGATAGTATTAGCTCATAGGTGGCTCAATGGAGAGGAATGCCCAATAGTGTATGTATCCAGCACTTTGTCTAAGGCAGAGTGTAAATATGCCCAGATGGCGAATGAAGGTTTGGCAGTCAAATTTGGAGTCAGGAAAATCTACCAATACATTTACAGACATAATTTTGTAATAATAACAGATCACAAACTCCTGCTAGGTCTACTTAAAGAGGTCAAGGCAGTGCCATCAGGCCAAATTCTGTGATGGGTTCTAATATTAAGTGCATATAATTACAAGTTGGAACATCATCCGAGAGGCGAAGTAGCAAATGCAAATGCACTAAGCTGCATGCCACTGGCAGATAAACCATAGATAGCCATACCACTAGAAGAGGCCATAATGATTTTAAATTTTCTGGACATGCTTCCAGTCACAGCTGACAATGTCAAACCTTGGATACAGAAAGATCCAGTCCTTGCAAAACTGAAACAGCCAGTGATCAAAGGCCAAAGATCAAAGGGAGACATCAAAGGCCTGTCACAACCAGAATTGAAACCTTTTTGGACCCAGAGAGACCAAATCATAGTAGAGGACGGTGTATTATTATGGGGTGCAAGAGTGATCGTCCCAAACAATGGTCACTGCCAGATATTGGCTGAACTCCACCAGGATTGTCCAGGGGCCCCCAGAATAAAGATATTGGTGAAAAGCTGTGTCTAGTGGCTAGGATTGGATGCAGACATAGCTGCGTTAGTGGGGCAGTGCCAACAGAGACAAAGACTTCTGCCAGCAGCACCCCCAGATTCATGGGAATGGCCGGGAAAACCCTGGACTTGGTTACATATCGGCTGTGAAGGTCCATTCATAGACTCAATGCTCTTAGTCATTGTGGACACCCACTCCAATTGGTTGGACCTGCATAGTGTTCATGCATCATACACGGGGACAACGATAGAAAAACTGCACGCATCTTTTGTGATACATAGAGTCCCTGAAGTGTTGATCACAGATAACAGCCCATTGTTTACCTGCAGGGAATTTGAGTATTTTCTAAAGTTGAATGGTATTCGTCATATAAGGACAGCTCCATACCATCCATCATCCAATAGTCTGGCAGAAAGAGCAGTCCAAACGTTGGAGGCAGGCGTAAAGAAGGGTCTAGGCCCGAAATGTCAGCCTTCCTGCTCCTCTGATGCTGCTTGGCCTGCTGTGTTCATCCAGCTCTACACCTTGTTATCTCAGATTCTCCAGCATCTGCAGTTCCTACTATCTCATAAAGAAACAGCCTACAGCTTCACTGGACACCAAATCATCTGGTTTGTATTTGATTATAGGAAACTATACAGGGATAGCTCCAGCAGAGTCGTTAATGGGGAGAAGACTCCACACCACTTAAACCTGATCTTCCCAGATCTGGGGGAGGATGAAACCGTATCAGAAACGCCAGTATCAGTCACAAGACTCTGCTAAGCAAGAGTCAGTTTAGTGCAGGGGACAAAGTTTGGTGTCGGAACCACAGGAATGGCCCTGCATGGGTAAGAGGCATGGTCAACTCGATCTCAGGTCCAGCGACATATAAAGTTCGGTTAGGTGCGATGGTCCTGGACCATTTAAAAGCTACACACTCACAAAAGGTGTGGGAGGAAAATATGCCCGGCTCCTCAACAGCATTTCTGACTCTTCCAGAACACATGGGTTCTCTCTCTCTCCATCAAACGTTGATAATACGTCAGACTCTGAGATGTACACAACAGATGTCACCGCCTCGATGCCTTTGCCACCTGAAGAAGAGAATAAATTTCTTCCAAGATGCTCCAGGAGCAAGAGGCATTGCT
>JAHRHZ010000140.1:30512398-30558005 GCA_024137785.1 Ginglymostoma cirratum | reverse complement strand
ATGACTCTACCTTGCCTTGACTTGGCTTTTAACACATTACCAAGCAACATCAGAAAGTAAAGCCTCACAAGTTCAGCCCACATAAAGCCAAGCAGCTTGTCATTTTTATTCAGGGGAGCAGACATGTTGCTCCATTGCACTGTGCTACATCCATGCCACACTAACAGAATGTGCTACCAACTTGCTTGGCAAACACACTGTAGGGCTGATGTTGACAACGAGGTGGTGGCACCATGATAATGTCACTGGTCTAGTAATTCAGAACCTCAGGACTAATGTTCTAGGAGCAGTGGTTCAAATCCTACAATGGCAGGTGGTTAAATTAGAGTTAGATTAAAAATTTGGAATAAACAGCTAGCCGAGTAGCAACCATATGACCACTGCTGGAGAAACACAACAGGTCTGGCAGCATCTAAGGGGAGAAAAAAAACAGAGTCAACATTAACTCTGCTTTCTCCTCATAGCCGCTGCCAGACATGTTCATTTTCACCAACAATTTCTGTTTTTGTTTCAGATTTCCAGCATTCGTAGTTCTTTGTTTTATTTTGGTATGTAACCACTATCAATTGGTGTAAAACGCATCTGCGTCACTAATGTCTTTCAGGCCATCCTTGCCTGGTCTAGCCTATAGGGATGAGCAATGAATGCTTGCCATAGGCAGCAATGTTCACTTCCCATGAATGAATAAAACAAAATGCTACATATGCTTCAACCAAATGGCCATATATGACTGTCTAAGGGATGTAGTCCTCAGTTGAGTTCAAGGGTATGTTGCCAGAAAGGAGGTACCCTAGTACCATAAGAAAAGAAAATCATCCAATATTGGTCCTGGTTCTTGGATGCAGTCAGTCAATCTGCCACTTGGGCCATTCAGGGTCAGGGGTTCCATATTAATGCAGTCTGGGGAGTTGACCACAGTCAGTCCTGCAGATTCAGTGCAACGAGTCCAGGGATTAACGGTAAATCAGTCAAGTGCATTGATATTGGTTAGGGATCTGGTCAGTCAGCAGTTGGAGCTGTCCGTGGGAGTTGGTCAGGTGGGTGGGCCACTGTCAATTTTGGGGGCCTGTTCAATAAGAATCAAAAGGGGTTATTAGACCACTGCTGTGGTGGGACACCAGAAAAGTCCATTGTAGAGATGTGAGGCAGCATGTCCTGATACAGAGGGGATAACAGTTGTAAAAGGGAGCAACTCAGCATGCAGGGATGACAGACAACAGAGTATGTGAGGGCATGACATATTGCAGGATGGCATTCATTAACAGTTACCGCCACCCCAACTTCGATGGGGGATAGTGCATAACTATATTTGGTATGACTGAACTGTACGCCTGGGACTCAGGTGAGGGGTAAAGTGGGAAGACAAGAAATAAAGAAAGAGGTGAAAGGGAACATGTCAAAGATTAAACCTGGTGGAGTTAATAGGGAAGGTGTGGCAGAAAGGAACATGAGGCGTGGGGGTTTACCTCAATTAATAGACTGAACCTGCCATTCACTCTCTGTGTCACCTTCCACTCTCATCCAAGTCACAAATATGTACCAGAAACAAAACATGGTTGTCATCACACTCAGAGTGAGCAGAGTGGGCATTTTCTTTTTATCTCTGATGGAGTAGCAATGTGGTGTCCTTCAAGAGAAAGTTGCATTCTCTAGATACTCACCGATTTTAAAGACATCTGTTATCACAGAATTCTGCGTGTCAATCTCCTGGATTGATCAACTCTGTCAGCTAAATTTGTGGCCTCAAACAAATCATCTTTACCAAGTCATTGAACATTTCAAACTAATCCTCATACTGGCTGTGAACAGATGTAATATCAGGGGAACTGTGAAGTTTCATGTATGTTCCTCAATTTGCAAACACAGTCCAAGATCTTAAAGCTTGCACAAGGTCCAGGAGCTGCTCACATTACTCCTTGGTCTCTGAAATGTGCAAATCATCATCCAATGTGCAATAGAGATAACAAGGTGTAGAGCTGGATGAACACAGCAGGCCAAGCAGCATCAGAGGAGCAGGAAGGCTGACATATCGGGCCTAGACCCTTCTTAAGGCCCAAAACGTCAGCCTTCCTGCTCCTCTGATGCTGCTTGGCCTGCTGTGTTCATCCAGCTCTACACCATGTTATCCAATATGCAATGTTGCCTTGTGTGGATAATGTGGGGGTGGGTGTAAAGAGGAGACATCTGTATTCTTGCTACTACACTTGCAATCCCCAATTGTATGTGTGCCAAATGGTTAGTGCAGGTGTACAGTATAAAACATCATGGAGAACATCCCATTGGTCTCCTTGTCAGAGATCTCCATGTCTCAATTTTGAGATGACAACGTTTAAATGTTATTTGTATGCGCTGTGACTGCTTACAGATCACATTACAGAGGAGCTATTTTATTTCTGACTTTGCTCATACCTGCTCATCAAAATCACCACCAATGGATCCAGGGACAGAAGCATTGGCTGCCAAACAAGTCATGCCTTGGTTTCTGGACCTGGTGATGCTGTGCTGTAGGATGGTGAATGTGATGTTCCTTCCGATGATTGTCCTCAATTTCCTGCTTAGCACAGTGCGGTGGCTCTGACGGATCATCATCATTCATCACACGCTATTTTTGCATCATCCCTGCGTCAGCTGCACTGAGTGTCCACAGAAATTGATGAGGAACACATCAATCTGGAAGCTCAGGTCAAGCATTAACTTCCAGGGGATGTGGTGCACCTTCCTAATGCCGTCTTTCCAGCAAAAGATGCCTTTGTATTGTGACAAAAATGCACAAGAACCACAGTCATCCATCTTCCATGGAACGTCCTGCAGATGTGAGAGGGTCTGTCATGCTATACACTGTATAGAGGTAGGGGTTAGAATGGCATGTTATGATACCCATGATGCCATGCAACACTTTCTTTCACTAATGCCAATAAGGGTAACAAGATGGCTCATCCTCATCAGATTCCCATGCACATTACACATGGGGATTTGTTGCAGTACAATGCAGACAGATGGCAGCATACCCTCCTTGAATTCTTTCTTCCACACAACTGATCTTCATGGACTGGGTTCACCATTGCGGGACCAACTTGTCCACGGAGACAGCTAAATGCAAGCATATTGAAGCCAGCAGGGTAGAGATGGCATATGTGGACTCCTCCAAACTTTGATCCAGTTTATTGAGTGTCTCAGACAAACTACTGCTGCTCCTGTGTCTGCTTCTGCATTTACCTGGTGTTACTAACATCCAACACCATGGGGTCCTCTCCTGCCTTGGCTGGACAGGTACCTCCATCAGTCTTCTGAGTGCCATGGACCTGGACTGGTTCTTCCATGACCAGCTGTGGAGACATACCAATGACTTGCTCACCCGCATGTTCTCCCAATTCCAACTGAATCACAGCGTCAGTATCTGAGCTGGAGGAGAGTACAGGAGACAGCCTTTCTGGTGCTTGCTCTCACGTATCTGTTCCTTCTCCTCCACCTCTGAGGAAGGAGGTATTTGCTGGAGGAGGCCGCTCTCTTCAAAGCGGACACTGTGCAGATGTTGCTGGTACCTGCAGGAGACAAGAGAGGGAATGAGTTGTGAATTGGGCTTGAGCATGTTAAGAATATATTCCCAGAGATGGTACTTGCAGAACAACACAGCACTTGACAACGAATCTTACTTGGTTGCCAGGACACAGATATCATCACATATCCTCTTCTGCCAAGGCAAGGATTGTCTCCACATAGTGGGTGAGGAGATGAATATCAAGGACCCCACCATTGGCTTTGGCCTAGTCTGCCCTATTGTGAGCCATTTTCTCCTGGAGCATGACAAAAAGGAGGGTTGAATGTGATGGACGTCGTTGGCACAGTTGTTAATGTTGTTGTGGATGGAGGAGACGTGGTGAGATGTCGGAGTGAATAGGAAATGTGTTGGGCAGCAAGGATTAATAGTTCGGCTGGATAAGGTAGATTTGTGCACAATATTGACAGTGATAAACCATAAGCCCTGGTAGGAGGTGGGTGCAGTATTGGGCCTGATGTAACAGAGAGAAGATGGTGGCACGTATACTTACCAAGCACAGAAGGCTATTAGCCTTCTTCTTGCACTGTTGGACATTCCTCTGGATAGTGGGCACTGCACCAATCCAGATGACAACTTCAGGCTAGGACATGGTGTCCTTTGACCCTTCTGAGGAAAGAGGACAGCAGCCTTCTCCACCACCCCATCCGCTAAGACCTGCAGGTCTGAGTTGACACATTGTGGTGCCACCTTGCCTCTGCTGGCTATCACTGGGGGTGGTTCTTCCTACAGTGAACTGTGAATGGCTATATCAGGACTGTAGCATTTGAGTTGATGCACAGCCAGGATTTAAATATGGCCAGGCCACAGGAAACCCAAAAGGTTGCAGCAGTGGTGAGCACATCTGCTGCTAGTGAGTGCAAGATAGTGTGAGTTCAGTGCTGTACAGTGTAATAAAGGTGTGTTGCAGAGAATTGTTTGGGATAAACCACCAAGGTCATAGAGAGATCTCCCCCATGAAACTCCCCAAATTGACATTTCACCAATTCTTAGAAAGATTCAGCCCAGTGTCCATAAAAACAGTTTGTGTTCTTTGCAAATGCCATTTATTTGCCACCGTTGCCAATGCTCTTTGTTTGAAATGATGCCAGTTTCAAAAAGCTCCAAATATGTACATACATACAGGTCCAAGCCACATCATAAAACAATGTTCTAGATAACATTTCTTCATACACTACTTATTTCATTTACAAGCTTTAACATTTGTTGGAGGTATTTTAGCTTAAGATACAATATAGCCTGAGCAATCACAGATTTTATATAGAAATTTCAATTGATGTCATATCTTGCTTTTCTAATAATGAGCATAGATTTTCAATTTGATTTTTTTTAAGTCAATCATTGTCAAAAATCGGCCGCTTTGACTCACACTTCAGAATTTGTTTCAGGTTTTTGCTGTTAAATAAAAAGAAAGCTTGCACCACAGCAGTTCCTACTGACTTTACCTTGTGCTTTGCGATTCCTTGAACTGTAATTCTCTCTTGTATCATAAAAATATTTCATGTTTAATAATGAACCAGTCAAATCTTCCTTCATATCGTCTTTCCAAAAACTATTGTTATCAAGGTTACAGTACTCAACTATGGATTCAGGTGCTCTACTGTTGCAGTTCCTGTACTTGGAAACGCAGAAAATGGCGATATATTTTCAATTCTCATAATGTGAGGAGGACTGTGGCATGCACGGTAGAACAGTTCCAGGCATGCACATGGGACCAATGTTTAGCAATTGCAAGCTGTGCTGGAGTTACTGTTTTTCACTGCCACTAAATAACCATATCTATCTAAAAGTAACATTTGTAGCTATGAATGGTTATCTCTAATTCTTAAAGCAAGTCAGTTATAAACAGCTATGTAGATTATAGAGTTAATAAAATGACACACTTTGCAAATTACAGTAGTGAGTTTATACCTATTTTGTTACCTCAGGGTTATTTTGCTATCTTTACTGGTTCCTGTATGTTTACTTGATTTTATTTCTACCTACACAATTCATTTATTGCAGGCATTGTTGTTGAGTGAATTTAAAAAGCATGAACTACAGACCCATTTAACATACTCGTATCAGAAATTATGATGTTGCATTCACAGAAAACAAATCGTTCAAGATAGTTAACCTTTATTTCAATTTAGTTGTGAACTTATAAAAATAACAATTTGAATAAATACCAGATTTCTACTTACGTGCATAGTGCAGCTGGGATGAGTGTTAACTTTTCATAACGACCTCTCTCAATGTCCTTCTTTAATTGGCATTAGGTGGTATATAAAATCAACACATGATTTCAGATTTAGCCATCACAATATAAGGCAACTGTACAGTGGATGCAGAGAAAAAGATGCAGCCACAACCTATTTCTACAATTTTCACCTCCATTGCCATCAGGTGAAAGTTTTAAGTGTGTATGGGTATATATGCAAATTACTGCTGAAATTGCAAGGCTGGTGGCTCCACTGAGATGATGGTGATTTCAGACACTCCACTACTTTCATTTAGTTGAGTCAGCTTATGATAGAAACACGGTACACAATAGCTCAAAGATATTGTGAATCATGGGGAAGCCTATTCTGGAGTTAGGAACCATTTAAAAGTTGTTGCTAACTTCACATGTCATTTAAGTATGTTCTTAGTGCAATCATAAATGTTAGGGCTTTGTTCTATTAAATTGACAAGTAACAAGAAAGAAGAAAATCATTCAGTTGAATTAGTTTAATTTATCCAGTGATTAATGTGCTTTTGCATTGAACAGTTTTGAGATTCAGACCACTGTATCAATTTCACTTTATGCTTTGATCTTTTCATTGATGGACAGATCAGCCCTCTGTTCAGCCTTTGAAGCAGTAGAACAGATGGTCATTACTTCATAGGGTTTAACATATTCAAACCTTGTTGGCAGTTTTTACAATGGAATATTATTATAAATGTTGGACTGAACTCCAAAGCTGGCTGAAGGGGCAGAATTTAATGTCCTCTTCCAAGGCCATTTATTAGGGCAGGCAGATGTTGGGTGGGGACTTTCAGCCTTCCCATCCTGCACCAATCAGGTCTGAGTTGGGAAGTTTCATTGATGGCCTTCACACACCACTACTAATGGAGGTCCTTTCTGCCCTTAAGAATCTGATTCCACTGCTCCTGTTGTTGTACCCGTGGTAGGTAAATGATGACAATCCCCAACATGATAATTAGAGTGATTACCTAGCAACTCTAGCTTGATGTTTGCATCTCCAGTGCTCTCTTTTTGGACATCAGGCACCAACATTTCAGAGCACAATACATGTACAGTGACCATACACTATACACATCCCTGGCTTTTGGCATCAACAAGTGCCAGCCTCACCACACCATCATGGCATCATCTCCAATCCACATGCAAACCAGTGCTGCACTTCTGTGTTGCATGTTGGTGCCTACCAATGTCTTTTACCGGAACGCTGCTGCCAGGACACTTTGTGCTCAGGGACACAGAAGGGACTCTGGCCGTGCTGTATGACTCTACGACTATATGAAAATCACCAAGTGAGAAGTCTAAAAATCCAGCTCCCTCATTCAAGGGAACAGTGCTGGATTGAAGAACGTGGCATTGGGTTAAGGGGGTGAGGAAGGCAAGTCACTGAGGGTCACAGCCTGTCCTTGCTCGTAACCACCCTCTCTCCTGTGACCCCATCAAACGACTTCCATCCTGCCCTCACATTGGCATTGCCAACAGCTGCCACTTATCTCACTGCCACTTTCTGGACTGGTCAGCTGCTGGACTCTGATCAGCCTGATGCTCTTTTTGGGACGGAACTGTGGGCAATCTCCAGAGGTATTGGGCTTTTGTATTATTGTTATAGCCATTACATCTAGTCTAGCTTCTGAATTTATTTCAATTATTGCAATCTCTTTCCAACTAAATCTGAATTTCTGAGCCTACCTTTTTTGAAACATCTCCCTTATAACGGTAGCATGTCACAGCTCATTGAGTGGAAACTATATAATTACAGCTGCATCAGTTAAAGTTATTCCTTCCTAAAATCCAGTTGATACGGCTACGAGAAAATGTAACTAATTTCAGCTTATATGAAAAATCATGGGACTGTTAAATGAAATTGTTGTATCACAAAACTATTATGTTGCAGCAGTAAAACCTCATTTCCTCAAGTCTAATTTCTTGTAAAGGTTTTAGTATGTGAAATCCATCATGGCTGAAAAACATCATTCAGTCTGTCAGAAAATGTTATAATTATTTTTAAATTGAGGCAGGGAAGAAACCAGAAAGAAGAAATTCTGACCTGGTCTGGCAGGAGTTTGTTGCTCGAAGGTAAGTCCTTGCTATATATTGAAGCAAAGTTCTCAAATAAGCAAAGAACAGATTTATTGATTTAGTAAAGTCTGGGTGAGAAAAAAGAAGGAAAAAAACGAACTGCTCTTTGCCCATAATGTCCAAATGACATCCCATGTGGCTAGCTTAATGGTGGGGGAGGGATGGGGGGCAGGTGCCTACCCCATCTCATGGATAGAACTGCCCTTAGGCTAGGGCTAATGGTATTGGCTCGGTCTGCTGTAAGCCGGTCTTTCCTAATAGCAAACTTTCTGTGTGCCAGCAGACAGACAGATATTGATTGGTCCAAATGCCCTTGAGTTGACAACATCTGAAATTAAAATCCACAAGCATGGTTCAACTTTCTTCAAGTTATGCGCTTTTTTTTCTTGAAGGTGATTATGAGACTTGCCTATAGAAAAAAATCTGGACATGGGTTAATTGGAAATTTGTAATTTTTCTGTGTTTTACAAATACTTCCATTGTTTTTTAAAAAATATTGCATTTCTAGCTGGAATATTTGAAACAAGAGTTCTGATGTTTGCACTCTGTATTGTTTCAGGGTAACAGAAGTGTTGATCAGCTTGCTGATTCTCTTGTACTGACAATGAATTTATTTTTAAAAAATTTGCCCTCTTAGTTATAAAACATCTTAATCAAAACCCAGTAATTTGTGCTGCAGGATATCTTTCCTTTTTGACTTTAAGCCCCCTTGTAGGACTTAATTCTATTCAAATGCAAATGTAAAATCAAAATATACAACCTAAAATATGTTGCTGTCTTGAAAGTAATCTTAGTGGAAATCCATTACTTTTGGAAACTTCATTGAGTTAAATTTTATGATTTCTAAACAAATGCACTTTTTAGATATTAACTTTGACTCTGTAAAAGGGAATATGTGACAATGATGTCATCTTGCACAATAATAATATTGCTGGATGTCATACATATGTAGTATTACGGAAATAGAAGTGACTAACATTTGTAAACAATGCATCAAAACAGCATGAATTTGATAAATTTATTAATCAGGTGGGTAACACATAACAAAAACAAAAAGAAATGTAGGTGTTGGAAATCAGAAACAAAAACAAAAATTGATGGAAAAGCTCAGCAGGTAGCATCAGTGGGGAGGAATCAGAGTTAATTTTTCGGATCCAGTGAACCTTCCTCAGAATGGTACCACATCATCTTGTGAATACATACTGTTCTAAACACTAACTGTATGGAGGAGGTGACCTTCCACTAGCTAGAGAATTTACTATTAAATAATTGAGAAAAGCAAATGATTTAATTTGCATCAAGTGCCACGTTGAGCTAGGAATTGTGTTTGTTGTTGTTCATCTTATAATCAAATCCTTCCAGAGGCTTGACCCTCACCGTCTCTGTAATCTCCTCCAGTCCTAACATCTTCTGGAATATCTGTGCTCCTCCAATTCTGGCCTCTTCCACATTAACAATAATTGCTGTGTCACTGGTGGTTGTGCCAAGCCTAAAGCTCTGGAATTCTCTTCCTCTTTCTACCTCTCTATCCTCCTTTTGGCTGACCTTGAAACTGAATTGTTTTGATCATCTGCCCTAGTTTCTCCTTACATAGTTTAATGTTTAATCTTATTTGATAATGTTCATGTGAAGGAAGGACCTCAGATGGAGATCTAAAATGGTGCTAATGCAACTGGTTCCATTGAGGTAACATTTTGTTATGATAGCAGAGTGGTTATGCTACTGAGCTACTAATCTAAAGGCCTGGAGTAATGATCTAGAGACTTGAGTTCAAATTCCACGACAGCAGCTATGTAATTTAAATCTAGTTATTAAGTAAATCTAGGATAAAAAGTTGGTATGTAAAAAATATGACGATGAAATGACTGAATCATAACTTAAAAATATCACTTTTGCGAACATTCTTTGGGAAAGGAAATCTGTCATCCTCATCTACTTTAGGCCCACACATGACTTCAGGCTAGTTTAATGTGAATAACCCTTAATTGCTACTGAAATGTCTTTGCAAGTTTCTCAATTTTCGAGGGATTGGCAATAACATTGCCAGCGATGTTCCCATGGAAAACTGACTAAGATGGTTCAAGTGGAAATAATTACTGGGTAAGACAATGTCATAGACGGAAGCTGAAACGTTGCACCTAATCTTGACTTGGCAGAGCAAGAATACCTTTCCAACACAAAGTGAAAATTTTGGTTTTGACTTGCTCAGTGATTGCATGCAAATTCATCCAGCTCCACACTTTGTTATCTAAGATCATAATACTCTTTGTTATTGAAGTGATGTACAAAAAAGAATTGGATGTTACTGTTCTGCATAACACAAATTCATGCTTGATTCCTTGCTACTAATCTATTGAAAGAAAAACCCTTTATTTCTCTTTATGTTTGCTTTAACACCAGCATTTCCAGCAATACTAATTGTTATTTTTTTTAGGAAATTTCTGTAATGGACAGTCAATGTTTCATCTTCTCAGTTGGAACAAAGGATCCTAAGCTATCACTGTACGCAATTGCTTTTGGAGTTTGTCGCTCCCTTTAATTTGATTTTTCCCAGAAATGGTCACACTGCTGCAATACAAATTTCCTTATGATCCATCTATAAATAAAACTTTTACTTACTGGCTTGGAACTTTTGGTCACCTGCCAGAGGCAATTTTGGGCAACGAAGCAATTTCTTCACAAGTTTTCTAGTTTTAGTATCAGACTGCATCCTGAAGTATGGAGGAACTTCAAAGAGAAAATAAATCTACAGACTGGAGAAATAAGATAAAGGAGAGACAGTGAAAAGGAGTTGATGTTGGAATGTGAGAGACAGGAGTTTTTACACCAGCACACTATAAATAATGATGTGAATTATTTTTTTACAAATGCCTTCTGCACTGTTAATCTCAGCCATGGTAATATGGCACCTCACACTTTTCAATAATATATTTCATCCAAATGGGACATGTTGAACTAATAGTTTCAGGAAAAACAGAAGTGCCTGTGGCAGAGAGATTATCAAATCTCAACCACAGTGAGAACAAACCAGGTCTCATTGTTTTGGGTGTGAGCAATGAGGGAGTAGGGGAGGAAAGAAAGAAACCTGCTTATGATATTCAGTAATGATGAGCATTTAGTGTCCACCCATTATTACCTTAATTTGTCAAAATTGTAACCATTTATTTGAAATCTTTCTGAAAGAAGATATCACAGTACAAATTAAACATAGTCGAAGTAAATAAGGGACGATTTTACTTCTCCCTACTCTCCCATAACACAGGGCATGTGAGGGATCAAAACAGTGGCCATGACAGCTGCTTTCAAACTTCCAGATTTTGGGAAGAGTGTGAGGCACTTCCTGTACGAGGTCCTCACTAAAACATTAAAGGAAAGGCTTGCTGATATATTTCAGGTCCCATTTCTAATTTAACACTCATCTATCTGTTCTGTTTCTGGTGCCAGAAAAACTAGGCAATAGGAAACAGCAGCCCCAGAAGATGGCCAATAAAATAAGTTGATTTGAACTTTTAGCAATCTACTTGTGGGCCAATGGGTAGCAGGAATGTTCGTCTGAGTCCCACAAGAAGACCTTGGGCTCATTCTACCCTAGCCTACACCATCCCCCACCCATGGTCACATGCTGCCTCGTCGATACACTGACCTGACTGCCTGGGGAACACAGAAGTTCAGGCTCACTAGACTCAGAACTCAGTGGATCGTCCCTCCAGAAAGACCTCAATGGATTTGAAACCGACATTTATTTCAAGCCCACCGACTTCCACAGCTACCTAGACTACACCTCCTCTCACCCGCCTTCCTGCAAGAATGCGATCCTCTACTCCCAATTCCTCTGCCTCTGCCGCGTCTGCTCCCAAGATGGGGCGTTCCACTCACACACATCCCAGATGTCATCCTATTTCAAGGACTGCAACTTCCCCCCTCTTCGGTGATCAAATGTGCCCTCAAAAGCATCTCTTGCATTTCCTGCATCTCTGCCCTCACATCCCCCAAACACAAACAAAGACAGAATCCCCCTTGTCCTCACACATCACCCCACTAACTTCTGGATTCAACATATCATTCTCTGCCACTTCTGCCACCTACAGTCTGACGCCGCAACCAAAGAAATATTTCCCTGCCCACTTCTATCTGCCTTCCACAGGGACCGCTCTCTCTGCAACTCCCTGGTCCATTCCATACTCCCCACTAACCCCACCACCCCCGGCAGCTTTCCCTGCAACTTCAGGAATTGCTACACCTGCCCCTATACCTCCCCGCTCACCTCCACTCAAGGCACCAGACAAACATTTCACATCAGACAGAGGTTCACCTGCACATCCTTCAACTAGTTCTACTGCATCCACTGCTCCCAATGTGGCCGGCTGTACATCGGTGGGACCAAGCAGAGGCTCGGAGACCCCTCTGTAGAGTGGTTGCACTCTGTTCGTGACATAAGACGACACCTTCCGGCCGCGAACCATTTTAACTCCCCCTCCCACTGCCTGGGTGACATGTCCATCCTGGACCTCCTCCAGTGTCACAATGATGCCACCTGGAAACTGGAGGAACAGCACCTCGTATTCCGCCTTGGGAGCCTACAGCTCAAAGGCCTAAATGTAAATTTTACCTGTTTCAAAATCTAGCCCCCTGTCCCGCCTCATCCCATAACCAAACCTCCCTCTCATCCCCGCCTCATTGACCTGACACAACCTGTCTATTTTCTCTCCTACCTATCTGCCCCTCCCACCTCACTTACCAATCCCCACCACTGCCTACCTGCACTCACCTATCACCATCCCACATACCTTACCCAGCCCCATCCCTCCTCTCTCTCTTTATTTTGGCGCTCCCTTCCCCCTCCCCATTTTATGAGAAGGGTCCCGATCTGAGACATCAACTTTCTTGCTCCTCTGATGCTGCCTGGCCTGCTGTGTTCCTCCGGTTCCATACTGTGTTATTCCTAGAGTAGGACATGAGTTGTTCTGCCAGAATCAGGAGAAGGCTCAGATGCTAAAAGGGCCTGACTTGATGACAAGTTGGGATGAGGTTTGCTGCTACATGCCCCAACCCAGACTTGCCTTTTTCTCTGGCTTAAAAATATATCATAATTTGCAATGCACGAGGTTTCATTTTGCCAAATTTTGAAGTTAAATCAGCAGATTAACATACTTGATTCAGACAATTTCCAGAAGCAGTGCACAAAAGCAATGCTGTATATTGTAACAAAGAATCCATTTTCTTTAACGTTGCTGCACACAATAAAATGTTCTTGCTGGATTTAATTTCTGTCATGCAGCATTTCAACATTTGCAGCAAGTTATTTTAAAACATAATCTGGTGGACTTCAACAGTTCAGAACATTCTTGAAAGTCTTTTGTGAATGCTAGTTAAAGATTTCAAGTAAGTCTGTTAACTTTAAATTCCCTTTCTCCTTTTTGTCTTTATCTGTCTCCTCCGTTGAATCTGCTCCAATGTGTTTAAAACAATATCTCATCTTTAATCCTGAGAACTAGACTTTCTAAAGGTCATAATTAACACATCAGTGAATTTCAAAAGGTATGTCCATTCTTAATACAGTTTTTTTTAAAAAAAGGACAGTTAACTGAAATAGAAGGCAGTAAAAGATAAAAATCTAAATGCTGTATGGATAGTTAAAGATGGTACAATATGATATGCTGTATCAAGCCAAGTGTTTACGTTGCTGATAATATAGTAATAGGCACATATGAAATCAGTTGCAAATAGATTCATGTTTATACTTGTATTTCTTGCCTGTTTATCAACACAGTTATGAATATGTAAAAAAGGTACATGGATCAGTATATCATTATGTAGATGATGATCTTTACCGAGCATTTCATCTCTTGAATAAAGCAGTGCATTGCATTCATAATATAACAAACCTTAAACAGGAAAACTCCTGGAATGTGCCACTTTTAATAATTGAAACAGATTGAAAATATATCAGGTTTGTTTCTCTGTTAAACAAAGGCCTTTTGTAAAAGGAGAGTGTTAAAATACAATGTTTACAGTGTGCAAACTTCCCTCTGTTTGCCTCAATGCTCAGTTGGTGATCTGAAAATGAATGAGAAACTAATTTTCCTGTGCTGTAGGGAGTTGTGACCAAGAAAAGCACCATTTATTCCACAGAACACATCTTTAAAACACAGCATCGGCAACACACTGTTCCTCAGTAAGCTGTTCATTTCAGATTCTGAGAAAGAAATATCAAACAACATTTTTTTAGTTAGCTGAGATCGCTGATTTTACCCTGATTTGGTTCCCACTAAAATGTCATAGTAGTTTGTAAAGATACCTGCAGGGAATTAGTTTTTTTCTGCTCCAAATCACTTTACAATAGTTAGCATTTTGGCCATTCTTCTTTGTGGAGAGGCAAAGTGAAGAAACATGCTTTTGCAAAGCCATAAATGTATACTTTCATGCAGCTAACAGATGCACAAAGGCCCTGTGCGAGATACCTTAAGAGTAGTCAACTCTATTTGGTCTAATCAACTTGGAGTATGAACTAGAGCACCAAGGGATTGGCAAGAGAGTCAGGAACAGCATTTAGCACTTTACTGACCTTGAGTCCACCTTTTATAAACTCCTTATGGAACAAAGATTTTTTCCAGTCATTTTCAAGTGATTTTTTTTTCCCACTTTCTCTGGAGGATATAGCACTTGATTGACCAAAGATGTGAGGCAAAATTGACTCAGAGGAAAAGGGATTGTATAAAATTTGCTGGCGGCCATGGCCATGAGAAAAGATACACTGCTTGGGATCTCAGATTTGGTAAAATGCAAATACTGTGAAATATATGAATTAATAATGCTTCAAGTTAGCTACTGTATGTTCTTTGAATCAAGTATCTATTACTACAATATTTGTCGCAGAGAAACCAAATAAAATAATGTTTGAAAACATTGTTTTAAAACAGTTATTTAGACTATTATTATTCTACTTTCTTCCAATTTTATTTAAAATCTAAAAGATTTTTTTCATTTTGAAATGTCTTGCTTTTTTCATTTTTGCTGGGTTTATCCCCCCTATGAAGCTAATATCTGAAAATTTATTTATTCCAGTGAAAACCTACTAAATTTTGGAAGTAAACATAAATCCATTCAGAAGATGTGACCAATTAGTTCCAGACTACCCTGATCAAATTATTTCTTTATAGAACAGTACCACTGTAATTTAAAAGTTAATATTATTTTAAAAATACCTGGACTAACAATACTTATATATTGTGTGCACAATCTATTGGGAGCAATTCGGATCACATCAATCACTGCTGAATTCCCCAATATTTTGAAAGCATTATCCTAAACTAGTTAATATACCACACAAAGTTAAATTACATTTCATCAATACACTACATCAAACATCAAGAAGAAAAGGAATCTTAATTTGAATAACTCATAATTCTAATCAACTCATTTCACACCCAATTGAAATCTAGTACTGGTAAAGGAGTTTTTTTTTAAATATATGGAAAGGAATCTTAAAGTGAACATATTTATGTCAAGCACACAGTAAATTTCATGTTGGACAGACCGTAAATTCAATTAAGAGCAGAACCTATTTTACAGCTGTAAATAAGAATGATGTCATCAGTCAAACTACACACCAGAGCATCAACACATTATACCACAGAGAGCTGCAACACTGACTCGGATGCCTTAGTCATTGAGGAGGCCAGGTATTCCCCTAAAGGAGAAAAGAGAAGGGAAGTCAACAGGAGAGTTTTCTTGGGACTTGCCTTACTCACAACCCAGTGGCTAATTCAAAGAAGTGTTGAACGATCCCTGGGATTAGTTCATCTGGCCACATGGTCCAGAGAGGGGGTGGACATAAACAAGTATTGTTTGCTCCTCACAAGTGCATTGAAACAAGTGGCTCCCTGACGGAAGGAAATGACAATGTTTCAAAAGCTTAATTTGAAACTCACAATTCTGAATGAGGCTGTGAGATTTTCTATTCTGAACAGAAATTTGGCCTAAATACTAAACATCAATGGGTCAATATTTGCTTTGCATGGCTGTAGTGCCTGAAGAAAATAGATATGTACTAGTGTTGAGTCGTGCAGCTTATCAACATTTGTATTCACTCTTACTCCAGTCATGAAATGACCAGACTTATGAATTTTAATTGTCAAAGCCATATAAGAAATAAGCTATGTTAAAAGCCACGATTGTCAGGAAGAACCCTCAACATGTTCTTCCTAGAAGTGGGCCTTATTTAGTCAAAGAGTAATTTGGCACTGTTGTTACAATTTGATGATAACATTATTCACACAGCTAAGAACTTCATTAGTAAAGTATCAGCTTGGAAGGAAGTCAACACGATTAGACTTTGTTCTCAGGCGTGATTTACACCTGCTGATTTGAACATATTTTTATTTTCAAAATTAAGGATGCAAATACTGCAAGCATGTTTAAAGACAATTGCTGCGCTAGATCTTGCATCTAATACCTACCCAGCCAGTCCGGAGATAAAACAGATTGATAATTAGTAGCAAAATGTAATATTTAATCAGGAATATTTTGAATAATCCAATTTATCTCTGTCACATATGTAGCACCTATTTTCTTTGGAGACTCTTTGTTCTCTAACATAATATTATAATTTCTGATATCTAATTAAACCAGCAGTCAATTGCACATTGCCTTAGATGTCATGTAGCAGTTCACAGGTTGAATTTAATGCACAGAGGTAAGAAATCTGTCCTGTATATATGCCACTGCTGGTTACTGTGGTGTCGCTGTCTGCAGTTCATCTCCCAGCCTTATAAAATAGCTTGATATCAGCTAGATCAAAGTCAGCTGGCCTGGAGAGAAGGGACATTACTCTGTTGGCTACTTTGAGTGATCATGGGCAGCCAGGAGCAGTGAGGACCAAAGTTTCACAACACATTCAAAGCAGAAGGTGGCCTACCAGTGCAAGCCCCACTGCCTTCAGATTTCTAATTAACTGATAAAAATACTGTGTCCCTCCTGCTGTCAGAATCAAGAGAGTGATACTGAAAGCATGCTGGATGTCCCTATGTTGAACCCCCAAATCCCAAAATGAACAAATGCTCAAGCTTTTGATGTTTCTGATTGTAAGGAGCTAATTCCCCCGAGTGATGGGCTCTGGGGTGAGTACTGCATGTTTCAACTAGAGGGGTTTTGAAGAAGAGATCGCCTCTTTGAATGACAAAGGAGTGGCTGTAAATGCGTCTAACAGGGTTGGCCAGTGCCACCTTCATAGGGTCCCCAGTGATGCTAGACAATTAGTCCCTCACATCATCGCTCCTGTCTTGTCGAGCCTTTTACATTTTTATTGTACATGTTCTGAAAAAATGAATTCAGCCTGCTTAAACCAATAAATGGTGCTTAACATAAGTTCAATAGACTGATATGACAACAGTGATTCTTCCTCCCTGGTGTACGCAGATCCTTAATAATATATAGTCCTCAAATTGTCACTTTAAATTCTTGTGGCTGTTAGTGTAAAGCAGCTTCAGAAACTTTCTTGTAATGTACTGTTACTATTATATACCAGTTTTTGTAGAATTATTTTCCTCTTTAAACTAAGCTCTTAAATTCCCTTTCTGACGTGCACTCATTACATGTGACTATTATAGTAAGCACATTGGAGTACCTCCTGACTTCAATGGAAATAAATTCAAGAGATGTAAAATGAGCTACTAATTCACTAATGCCAATATTACATACTACACAAAGTAAGAAATCTGCCTAACAGAGTAGCATTCACTACTACATGCCTAAGAGATCATTGCTGAACAGCTTTTCAACAACAAAAATTTATGCTGAATGTTTCCATATTTTTGAAGCTCTGGTTTTACTACAGCAGTACAAACCCAGGAGAAGACTAAATGAACAAACCAGGATTTGAAATCACTGTGAACATAAATGTGGGCTCATATGTTTAATGTTCTGGAAACTAAATAAACCTAGAGTTATAGGAAATAAAAATAGACCTCTCAGTCTCCCACAAAGTTCAGTAAACTTTAAAACTGCCAAAGAAATGTGTCACAATTTTCCCACTGTTGCACACCATCTCAAAAACACCCTGGATAATTTCTTCTGAGTGTGAAAAGCGATAAGAATGTGTTCATTAAGAAGCTGAAGACTGCCATCTAATGGAAAACAATAGAAAATGCTTCAATTAGATTTTTACGGTCTCTAAAGAATTTGTACGGCAAGTCGAACAAAAATATTCACCACAAATACCTATTGCTCCCTTTGCAGAAAATGACATTGGTAAAGCTTTTCATAAAAGTTTTTGACGTTATGAACTCATACGATGCATGTTAATGTGCACTTCAAGAGTCTGGAACACTGTGAAGATTCTAATATTAATTTATGAATATTATATTTGCCTCCTCTAATAAGACCTATGTTTCCTGTAATTGTTCTTGCCATTGTGCAGAAATCCAGGGTATCGTGTGTATTAGCAGCTGCCAGATAAGAAGCCAATGCACCAGCATAACAATTGGCATATGTACAATCTCCCAGCGGAAACATTGATGAAGACGGTATTACTATTTAGGAGGGGGTCAGTTAGCTCATTTGGCTGGTTTGCAATGCAGGGTGATGCCAACAGCATGGGTTAAATTCATGCACTGGCTGAAGGTACCATGAAGATCTCCCCTTCTCAGCCTCTCCCCTCGCCTGAGGCATGGCGACCCTCAGGTTAAACCACTACCAGTCATCTGTCTTTAATGAGAGAGCAGCCTTTGGGTCAATAGGACTATGGTGACCTTACCTTTACAATTTAGTATTACTGAATTAGTATTTGGCATTTCTTTTCATAATTATAACTAAAAATTAATTCCTATTTTTTAGACTGTATAATACATTTGGAGCAACGTGTGAGGCTGAACCCATTTGGAACCAAAGGTAACAGTATGGAGCTGGAGGAACACAGCAGGCCCGACAGCATCAGAGGAGCAAGAAAGTTGACGTTTCAGGTTGGGACCCTTCTTTAGAAATTCTGAAGAGGGGTCCTGACCCGAAACGTCAGCTTTCCTGTTCCTCTGATGCTGCCTGGCCTGCTGTGTTCCTCCAGCTCCATACTGTGTTATCTCGGACTCCAGCATCTGCAATTCTTGCCATCTGAGTGAGTTATAACCCATTTGGAACTGATGCTTTAGTTGTAGCGTGAATACAGTCTTAGATTTCCTAAGTTCCTGACTCACTTTTTCATCAAGTTTTACAACTTTTCAAGTTAATAAGTCAGTCAATAATATACAAGCAAAATACTGTGAATGTTAGATATCTGAAATTAACTCAGAAGTTGCTGGAATTATTCAGCAGGTCTGGTGGTATATGGAGGAGAGAGATACAAAGCCCCTTCAATGACTCTATCAAATTTGTTTTGAAACATTCACTGTATTTTTCTCTCCACAGATGCTGCCAGACCTGCTGAGTTTTCTCAGCATGTTCTGTTGGTAAATTAGGCAGTGGTATGGCTTGTTAAGCTGTTTAGCTTATCATGTGCTAAACAAAATGTTGAGAAAAGCACACACCTCCAGTATCAATGCAGAAAAAAAACTGAAAAAGTTCAACAAAATTGTGCACCATTTCCACAAATTCATCAGAAGTAGCAAAGTGATGAATGTAAGATGAAAACAATGCATGCTTTTCTGTATTGGATATTTATGAAAATGATCTGAACAAAGGGTCCCAGTGTAGTTACTATTGCCATATTATAGAGAAAACAAACACATTTGCTCCGTATGTTGTTTGCATAATGCAAAATAAAATCACTCTCAAAGATAATGGTATCTAAGAATGTTACTTTTGGATTAAAAGTGAAGTACTTTAGGGCTTCAAGGGCAACCTGGGACATGAAGGCAAGGAGGAGATTACATGTATTGTGAAGGAATGTGAATCTGTTAGGAAATACAACAGTCATAGAATTATAGATCTGAGTAAACAATGCTGAATGTTAAATTCCAACAAATGACAGCATGTTGTCATGTCTTAAAGAGAGAAAGAAGGAGTCTACTGTCAGGCGTAAACTTTCAACTGAATTGGCAGTCAGGTTAGAAAGCACCTTATGTTGCTCTGTAAGGGTAAGTCAGCACATCCAAGAGCATAGTGAAGGACGTGGTGAACGACAGCCTGAGCACTCGATACCTCTTTTTCGCTTTCTTCAGCATATCCTAATGTCCCTTTGCAGTTCTATATCAGGTACTTCCAGAACTCATTTTTCACTCTCAAAGGTGCTAACAAACCTGTTGTGCTATTCCAGCATCATTATTTCAGGTTTCCAATATTTACAATATTTCCTTACTGCTGCTTTTTACTGAACTAATACTGGACTTTAGAGTAAGAGTTTTATATGAGAAGAAATGGAGATGATGAATTTACCTTCAGCATTTCAATACTTGAAAGTATTAATTCAGAGCTACTACAGCCAGTGTGTGGTAACACCTGGATTTATCCCATTAAGGTAATGATATCATTTGTTACACTTTTTCTGGAAAATCCAGAAATAATCCAGATGTGCTGGTAGTATCAGTAAGCTTTCATTAACTTCTGCACAGTCACCTATTGTTTTGGACCACATATTGCACAGTAAATTTCAGCAAGATTTGAGGTACACATGGAGCCACACTTTAAATTAAATAGGAAAAAAAGAATACAATATGAGAAATGTCTAAAATTTGAAGTAAGGTGAATACGGAAGTGTAACATTCTTTCTAAACTTCAATGCACACTCACAAATGTTTTTCTGCCTAAGTATCAGAGAAATTTGAAAATTCAGTATTGGGATGTGGGTACAATTACAACATTTAAAAGCATTTGGAAAGGTTTGCAGGCATATGGGGCAGGAGCAGGGAGGTGGGACTAGCTTAGTTTGGGATTATGTTTGGCATGGACTGGTTGGACCAAAGGGTCTGTTTCCATGCTGTATGACTCTGTGACTCTATGTCTTATGATTACAGACAATATATAACATGCAGGATTCAGACATGGCTTATTTAATACATATTACACCATGAATATATGTTCTCTAGCATTAATAAATCCTTATTCTGCAAGTAAAAATAATAAGCTGATATCAGACTCAGTACTTCAGAGAGATTGTTTGCTATTTTTCACCATACACTCACAAAGCTAAAACTGGAAGATTCAACTTGCAACTACTGTTTAACAAGTTTTTATTTTTAATTTAAAAAGTTAATTTTTAATTGTGCCAATTTATGATCTACTGACAGAATAAGGCTGAACGTAAAGGTCCCACAATTCAATGAGTCCACATCCTTTACTTCAGCTGGCAACAAGACCTATTGAATCATGAATAAAAGATAAAAGGCCACCATGGATCTCTTAATGATAATGGCAACACTGGCTAAATGGATATCATTCCAATTAAAATGCATTTAAATATGTTTTTGAAGCTACATAAATTTTTGTCAGAAATTGGAAAGATGTTTGGATCTTAATCATTTCTGTTTAAGTTAAAAATCCATGTTTATGGCTTTTCTTTTAATGTGGTTTATTATTATTACCACAACTAGTGCCATTTATCCCTGACTTATCTTTGCAATGAAAAAAATCATGGAAAGTCATAAACAAGTAAAATTGAGTGAAATAATGCAGAATGTGTTTCAACATTATTCATAGACCCTGTGACCCTGGCAAAAGTGTAATTCCTATTCTATTAAACAACCTTAGGAAACATATGGTAATTAAACCTTTTCCTCCTCATTAAGCCTCCATCAACACAAATCTAAAATAAGCATGAAGCTCAGATGGTGTATGGCACTGTGACCTCTGGGAAGCTGGTGTTGAGTTGTTACTTTAAGCTTCTCAGATTAGATTCTAGGAAAATTAGTTTGCCTATGACCGAACATTCACCAAGTAGAACTGGAAAACTTAACAGTTGTACAGCCCCACAAAAGCAATTCATTCTAAGTGCAGAGGGGGGTATTGATTTGAAAACAGTGTGTCCATGTGGAATATTAAAAGTAAAATACATTCACTGCTCTTTGACCAGAATAAGGGGACTATTTAAAGATCACCTGCCTGTATTTCTCAAGCACAAGTCCAGAATGAAAGCCACTCCAGACATGTTTAAATTAGCCACATCCCTGGTGGGCCCAAATCAAATAAAACTGAATGGTTACAGTCTAAACAAGTTAAAAGAGTGTCCTTGTGGATTTTATCCACTAAAGCAGTAGTAACCAGAACAACCTTCTGAAAGACTAAAATGTCCCAGTGGTTTACCACTCAATAAAGATTTGGCTACTTAAGGCCCAGAACAGCAAACCATTAGGACTTGACACAAAATCCAAACATTCGGTACATGTATTGCTGCTTTTGTCATTAGCCATATACAAAGTTGACAAAATTTGCATGTAGACTATGATGCAAGTGTTAACAATTCACCTGGGCTAATGAAGGACACAGATGGCAGATGCTGCATATGCATCTTCATCACCTAAACATGTGTCTGCATCTAACATCCCCAGAGAGTTTGAATCACCTTCCTTCTTTAACTTCTCTCTTGTCTCCCATTCTTTCATTATACAACAGATGACCTATCAGATATTCCACTTCTTCTCAAAATGATTTACTGTTGCCATCCTTCACTGAGAATAAAGCATGCAGTGCTTTTTATCTTCATTCTGCTGCTGTTTCTGTCCTTTTCTAAAGATCGTTTGCCAATGTTGCTTTCTCTACTTTACCCAACGGAACAAGGAATGTCTTCAGAACTGACAATTCTGACTTTTTACTGCATGTGATTTTTCTAAAGCATGACAACTGCTACCATAAAGACATTCGAAACCTTTTCAGACAAGGTCTGCTAAAAGAGGACTCTCAAATGTAATTGAAGCATTTACCGCAGGGGCTTTATGTAACCAGTCTCTAACGTATTATTTTAATTTGGTCATAATTTCCTGCTGCTGGAATAATTAGCCCAGTGCTAGTGCTTAAAATGTTAACAGAAACATTCTCCACAATTATTCTTGCATTGTGTTATATAAAACAAACACATTGTAGCTTTAATTCATACAATTAATTAAATTTATATTCTTACAGGCTATGAGGGTCATTTCTCTTACTGATAAATTATTAAGTCAGTATGAAAACAAACATTCTGCAGATTTTTGCTCAATAATCTTGTAAAGGTATTCATTTCTATTCTATTTGTATTAAACCTGCAATGATGCTGTGTGTGTACTGTCTTTATTTTTCTAATACGTATATATATCTGGATCTGCTTCTAATTTTATTAAAATATTTAAGTAGAGGTACAGGAACAGAGTATTAATTTTTGATCTTATTAAATGTCCAAATGATCCTTCAGATGAATACAGTACACTACAGTTATATTTTCAGCCTTTACTTTGCAGGGAACATTTATTCAGCTTTTGTTCATACAAACAGAATGTAAGTCTGAAGTGTGATTCACATATTGTCTGTGTGGAGTTTGCAAACACTCTCTCTGTGTCTATGTGGGTTTCCTGTGGGTACTCCAGTTTCCTCCCACAGTCCAAAGATGTGCAGTTCAGGTGGATTGGCCATGCTAAATTGTCCATAGTGTCCAGGGATTTGAGAGTCAGGTGGATTAGCCATGGGGAATACAGAGTTACAGAGATAGGGTAGGGAGTGGGTTTGGGTGGGATGCTCTTTAGAGGGTTGGTGTGGACTTGATGGGCCAAATGGCCTGCTTCCACACTGTAGGGATTCTATGATTCTATAATGAATAAACTTTCCATTATGTTGCTTGGTAACATTGTGGTAATCATCTAATTATTAATACTTATCTGACATTTGCCTAACTCCAAGCAAGCAAGCATGAATGGAGGAAGTCTGCATATTTTACAGATTTTCTAATACAGAAACAAAATGATGATATGTAGATTCACAATAAAGGTGCGAAGTATGTTATTGCCATAGATTTTTTTAAACTGTTGTATGGTTCAGTTAATTTTAAGTATGAAGGACAACTAGCACATATTTTGTTTTGAATGTCAATAAACAAATTGTTTGTTAATAAAACCTGAGATTTTAGTTTCCTCATATATATTCTTCAGATAATGTTTAATACAGGCTCTTTTGTTTGTTTTGACAAAGGATCTTATCTTTCAGAGAAAAATGTGTTCGTAGCTATTATTGCATTAAATAAAAGCTTTATAGTCTTTTTTCACTTGTTCAGTAGCACCAGAGTGTCAGAGTAAATTTAATCGAAGAGCACAGCACTGAGCAATGCCTTCTGAGACTCTTCTTTTTCATAATGCTGTTATCTCACCTTCCTTGTGTCTGTGATGCATAAATATCACAAAAAAGTCATTCTGAGTACATTTTTACTGATAATTATTGTCAGACGCAGAGATAAGTGCTGTACGTGATGTAATGTGTGTTAGAACTGTCTTTCTGAATGCAAATCTGGCAATGGTTGTAGTCCCAAACAATGGTAGCTCTAGACGCTAGCTCTGGCGTTTTGCCACAGACAAGAGAGAGCTTTGATTTTTTTGTGTTATGATAAGGTGCAATCTGGAAGCCTTTATCTGGGCTGTTATATTTAAAGATGACATTCTAGCCCTGCTGCTGGGTCTATTGTTTTGACCCTGATTATCACCCAGTGTTGTTGTTTATTGTGGGTCATAGATTAATGGAAGATCTGCTCCTAATTTAGGGAATTTATTTAAATGCAGAATATCCTATACACTGTGGCTTTCACGAACTAGGTGGTTAATCAAAAGTTAATTGTATAATTCTCATGCAGATGAGGGCCACTTGCAAATGAATGCTGGGCTGTGATATGAAAAGGGAACAGCTATAGAAATGCATACACGGCCTGGAGTCTGGCAAACAATCAGCTGAACTTTAATTTGTAATAAACAAAGTGACGATTCACAGGGGGGTTCCAAAGGAGAAAAAGGTTGAAATAAATCAAAATAACCCAAACAAACACCATTTTTGTGTATTTCAGTCACAGCAGAATTGAAGGCAAGCACAGACTGAACTCAGCTTTAAGGAATATTTAAAACCGCTCTAAGAAAATATTAACTTTGGAAAAGTTGCAATATGTTATAGTATACTTAATAAAGCAAGCACAAGTGAAACGTTTTGGTGCATTCCCCGTTTTAAAGTATTAGCCTTTCAAACTCCTTTGAGTGTCAAGCCTTTAATAGCTTCTACAGGTATCATGTATAAGGTATTTCAGAATCACAGAACAGCTACAGTGCAGGAGAAGGTCACTCGGCCCATCCTGCCTGCACCAGCTCTTCAAACAAATATCATTACCTGGTGCCAATCTCCTGCCGTTTCCTTACAACACTATTTCTATCTAAATAATTATACAATGCCCTCTTAAAAGCATCAAAATGAATCTGCCTCCACCACATTTCTAAGAAAAATATTCCATACTCTAACAATTGGCTGTGTGAAGAAGATTTTTCTCACATCACCTTTATTTCTTTTGCACATCAGTTTCAATCTATGCCCTCTTGTCCGTGTTCCTTTTATTTGTTTTGAATTTGATTAACTTTTTTTTATTCCAGAGTTCCATGGTACAGAATGCAAAAAAGTACTTTCGAGTATTGACAAATAATTGAAAACGTAACTCAGTAGAAATCTCCCACGTTTTGTTACAAGGAACAACAACTTGCATTTGTACAGGACCGTAATATAAGACATTAAAGATGCATCTTTTGTTTTCTCTAATGAATTTTTTCCGCTCTCTTCTCAGCCTTGGACTCCCGACCGCAACGTGGGCTCAGAATCTCAGCTTCAGCACAGACCCAGTGAGGCATCCTCTTAGCCTGGTGTGGCAGTCTCCCAGCCCGCTGGTGTTTCGGTGGTACATGGCGATCTCCCTTCCTGGTGTGGTGGTCTCCTGGCCTAGGGTGGTGGTCTTTCAGCCCAGTGTGGACTTCGATGGCCTCGATGTGATTCAATTGCAGTCTCCCAGCCTCGAGCTGAAGCCCAGAGTGGTCTGGGGTCAAGTAGGAGATTGGCACTAGGTAATGATGTTTGTTTGAAGAACCAGTGCAGGCATGATGGGCCAAATGACCTCTTTCTGCACAATAACTGGAGGTTAGGTGCCAACATGGACTAGGTTGGAAGGACTGTTGTTCTGAACTTCTCTATTTCTCTAATTTATTCGTACGATCTATAATGCTGGACTTTTTACTTCTCATTTTTCTTTTTTTTTCCTTGTACTGAAGAATCTGTACCTAGGTACCTTTGTACCTAAGTTGGCACCATATTTGGCAACTTGTAAACTTTTCACTCTACTAATTTGAGTACAAATGACAATAAGCCTAACTCAATTCAAAGGGTTGGAGAACAAAATGTGACTTTGACTCATGTAAGGACATAGGAGAAGTTTGGTCAAAAAGGCATGGACTATGGGGTGTTGTAAAGGAGGACAATGTTGTCAAAAGGCAGCAAGGTTTATGGCCAATTCCAGAATTTAGGGGCAAGGTACAACCACCAATGTTACAGCAATTAAAATCAGGGATGTTGAAGAGGCCAAAAAGGAAGAAGGATGGATTTCACAGAGGCTTCATGCCGAAGTGGATTACAGAGATCAAGGAGTACTTGCCAGGGAAGGATTTGGAAACAAGTATAAAAATTTTAATATTGTGGTATTGGTTAATTGTGTACCAGTTTGGTTCAGCAAGCACAAGTCCTATGAATGAAGGCATTTGATGTAACTAAAGACATTGGCAGCAGAGTTTTGGATGGCCTCAAATTTATGAAGGATAGAATGTGGGAACGTAGTCTGGAATGAGTCAAGTCTGGAGGTAACAAAGGTATGGATTGTTTTATACATTTCATAAGATAATAAAAACCTCATTCTTAAACCCAATCTGCAAATACTGTCACAGTCAAACAAACAATCTAACGCAAGTTCAAGCAGACATGGAAATTTTCATTTGAAAAGAAAACTCAAATGGGAGGAAGAGGTCTGCATATCCCGGTATTAGTGAAACCAGCTTTAGAACACACCTCTTCAATTAAAAACATTAGGCTTAACATATCCGAATGGACAAGATGAAAGCAGTTAGTGTTCTTAATCTTGAGAGAAAATGTCTTGATGTAAAAAGTGTTTGATTAAGTACATTTTATTACATTAATTTTTTTCACAATTTAGCTCTATCACAAGTTCAATAAAATAAAACTGAATTATTTTATGGCTATGATGTAGTTTAAAGTTTAGTATATATTTTAGGTGAATTATAAAACAATTATGGATGAAGACACAGAAGAGTAAGTACAGGAGGTGTTAGAGAATACGAAGGTGAATAAATCTCCAGGACCTGATCTAATGTATCCCAGAACATTGTGAGAAGTAAGGGAGGAGGTTGGGGAACCCTTGGAAATATTTACATCATCCACAACTGCTAGTAAGGTGCATGATAACTGGAGGGTGACTAACGTTGTACCTTTGTTTAAGAAAGATTGTAAGGAGAAACTGGAGAGCTATAGATCTGAGAGTCCAACTTCAGTCATGGGTAAATTGTTGGAGGTGATTATAAAAAGATAGGATTTGTGGACATTTAGAGAGGCAAAAATTGATTGGGGTGGTCAGCGTGGTTTTGTGTGAGGAAAATCATTTCTCACAAACTTGATTGAGTTTTTTGAACAAGTTACCAAACAGATTGATGATGGCAGAGCAGGAGGTGTTGTTTATATAGGATTTTAGAACAGCCTTTGACAATGTTCCACATGGTAAACTAATTGGTAAAGTTAGGTCATGTGGGATTCAGGGTGAGCTTGCCAATTGGATACATAATTGGTTTAATGGCAGGAGACAGAGTGTTTGTGGAGGGCTGCTTTTCAGCCTAGAGGCCTATGACAAGCAGTGTTCCACTGGGATCAGGTACTGGGTCCACTTCTGTCTGTCATTTTTATAAATTATTTGGGTGAGAATATAGAAGGCAGAGTGAGTAAGTTCATGGACGACACCAAAATTGGTGGCATAGTAGACAGCGAAGAAAGTTTTCTAAGATTACAGAGGGATCTTGATCAAATGGGTTAATGGGCTGAAAAATGGCAGATGGAGTTCAATCTGGATAAATGTAAGGTATTGCATTTTGGTACAACAAACACAGGCAGGGCTTAAAAAATTAATGGTAGGACCTTGGGTACTGTTTTTGGACAGAGGGAACTAGAGGTAAAGGCATATAATTATTTGAAGTTTGTATCACATATAGACAGGGTGATTAAAAAGGTGTTTGGCACACTTGTCTTCATTGCTCAGCCCTTTGACTATGGGAGTTGGGAGGTCATGATGAGGTTGAACAGGACATTGGTGAAGCCACTCTGGAATACTATATCCTGTTCTGGTTGCCCAGTTATAGGAAGGACATTATCAAGCTGGAGAGGGTTCAGAAGAGATTTTCCAGGTTGTTGCTGGGTATGGAAGGTTTGAATTTTTAAGGCTGGATAGACTGGGGCATTATTCATTGGAGGCTGAGAGGTGATCTGATAGAAGTTCATAAAGTAATGAGAGGTATAGGTAGAGTTAATGGTAGTTGTTTTTTCCCTAGGATGGGGGATTTCAGGACTAACGGGCACATTTTTAAGGTGAGAGGAGAGAGATTTTAAAAAGCCATGAGAGCAAATTTTTTTTTTAAAAATAATTACAGAGCATGGTTTGTGTGTGGAATGAACTTCCTGAGAAAGTGGTGGATGTGGGTACAATTACAACATTTAAAAGACAGTTGGATAGGTAAATAAATAGGAATGATTTAGAATATGGGTCAGGAGCATGCAGTTGGGGATTATGTTCGGCATGGACTGGTTGGACCGAAGGGTCTGTTTCTGTGCTGTATGACTCTATGCACTCGCTTAGAGATCCAAACCTATAGTTCCACTACTTCCTAAATGGAATCTGGAAATGTAGACTTCAATATCCTGTTCAGAAGTTTATTCCACTGCTTGCTTTGCAGAAATATTCACTTCACAAAATTGTCAGGTAATGACCATCTTCAACAAAACAGAATCTAACTACCTCCCTTCATGTTTGAATGTATTACCATCACTGAATTCCTGACCATTAACATGTGAGAATGACCAATGATCAGAAATTAACTGGACCAGGGATATAAATGCTCTGCCTATAAGGGGAGATCAGAGTCTGGTATAAGAATCTCAGTTCCTGATTCCCCAAAGCCTGCACCCCATCTTCAAGGCACAACTCAGGTGTGTGATGGAATAATCATCAGTTGCTTGGATGAGTGCAGCTCCAACAACAGTTAAGCAGCTTGGCACCATTCAGGATAAGACAGCCCACTGGATTAGGACCACGTCCTCCATGCTACATGTTCACATCCTCCATCATTAATGCACAGTGGCAGCAGGGCTTACCAAATGGCAAAGATTCAGCTGGGCCACTCATCACTACATTCTCAAGAGAAATGGCAAAGGGCAGCAAACACTGAACTTGCCAGTAATGTTAGCATTCCAAGAATGAATAAAACAAATCTTCCTGATAACAGAAAAATCAAAGAACTGTGAATGCTAGAAATCAGAAACAAATTCAGAAATTGCAGAAAGAACTCAGCAGGTCTGGCAGCATCTGTGGAGAGAAGGTGGAGTTAATATATTAAGTCAAGTGACCCTTCTCCAGAGCAGAAGAATGGTCTGAAGAAGGGTTATTGGACCCAAAATGTTAATTCTGCTTTCTATCCATAGATGTTATGAGAACTGCTGAGTTTTTCCTGCAATTTCCGATTTTCTTCCTGACAACAATCCCGGAGTTCCCTTCCTAACAGCGCTAGGAAGTGCTGCCAATCATCACAATGCATCACCCTCGCTTACTAGACCTTGCCACCAATCCAAGGATAGAAAATTTGCATTTATATCAAATCCTTCATGATCTGAGGTCATCTCAAAACACTTTACATCCACTGAAGCACTTCTAAACTGTAAGTTCTGTTATTATTTAGCAAATGAGACAATCAATTTGCCCATGAAAGATTCCACAACAATACTGTGATAATACTTTTGTGATATTAAAAGGTGCTAAAAGGGATTTTTGTGTCTAACTAGAAAAGGCAGAGACAAGAACAGAAATTGCTGGAGAATCTCAGCAGGTCTGCTCAGTTGGCATGAAGAGTCATCAGATTCAAAACAGACTCTGCTTTCTCCCCATAGGTACTACCAGACCTACTGAGTTCCTTCAGCGCTTTGAACTTGTTTCAGATTTCCAGCATCTGCAGTCTTTTGTTTTATTTTAGACAGAGCACTGGCTTAAGGTCTTTTCTGAAAGATAGCATTTCAACAGTGGAGCACTCCCAAATCACAGCACCGGAGGGTCAGCTTTGATATTTTTGCACTCATGTCTCCGTAGTGGAATTTGAACTCAGGACCTTCCGACTCAGAGATAAGAATGCTCCCTACTGAGTTCCAGATGATACAAATGATTTTGTTTTTACTTGGAATGTTCTAGACCTTCAGCGTTTTTGAATAAAAGAGAGTTCACCTACAAAATTATATTCTGCAGGATCATGAGCTATACATCTAGCATGACCAGACATCCTGGATTTGCCATGATAATACCTTTTCTTTTAATTCAACACTCTGGTGTCCCAACAATTTCCTAAAAATAGATAAGAAATGTCCTGTTTTTCACCTTTTCTCTTTCTGCCACCTGTAAACTAGCTATGGTGAAGGGGGAGCTAGGATTAGGTGTTGCTGGGACATGAGGGGTGTGGAATCTTCGTGAAATATCATCTTTTTCCTTCTCAAAGGTACTATGGATGGGCAAAAAATGCTGGCGCAGCCAATAATCCCCACATCACATGACTGAATAAAGAAAAGATCATTACGTTACTGGTATCCCTCCACCCCCTCCCCATTTAGAACATAGAACATAGAACAATACAGCGCAGAACAGGCCCTTCGGCCCTCGATGTTGCGCCGACCTGTGAACTAATCTAAGCCCATCCCCCTACACTATTCCATCATCATCCATATGCTTATCCAAGGACTGTTTAAATGCCCCTAATGTGGCTGAGTTAACTACATTGGCAGGCAGGGCATTCCACGCCCTTACCACTCTCTGAGTAAAGAAGCTGCCTCTGACATCTGTCTTAAATCTATCACCCCTCAATTTGCAGCTATACCCCTTCGTACTAGCCGACGTCATCATCCTAGGAAAAAGACTCTCACTGTCCACCCTATCTAATCCTCTGATCATTTTGTAGGTCTCTATTAAATCCCCTCTTAGCCTTCTTCTCTCCAATGAGAACAGACCCAAGTCCCTCAGCCTTTCCTCGTAAGACCTTCACTCCAGACCAGGCAACATCCTGGTAAATCTCCTCTGCACCTTTTCCAATGCTTCCACATCCTTCCTGTAATGGGGCAACCCATTCAAAGTCTCAGAGGGAGCTGTCATTTTGGTACCAGTGACTCCATTGTGTGATATCTATTAATGACTTAAAGAACAGGGTCACAAATGCTGGCTGCACAAATTGCAGAAGAATTAACGTATGACCACTTTCCTCAGCTGCTCCTCCCCCAGGCTCCACCTATTAGTTGCCAAACATGGCAATCATAATGGAACCCTACTTTTCCGATCTCTTCATTGTTTCCTGGTTATGACTTTTGGACATATGTTTGTCCTGGGTACTTTATAAACAAATAGTCAAGGGCAAATATAGAGTCATGGAGCTGTACAACATGGAAACAGACCCTTTGGTCCAACTCATCCATGCCAACCAGATATCTTAAATTAATCTAGTCCCATTTGCCAGCATTTGGTCCATATCCCTCTAGTCCCTTCCTATTCATATACCCATTCAGATGCCTTTAAGTGGTGTAATTGTACCAGCCTCTACCACTTCTGGAAGTTCATTCCATACATGCACTACCCTCTGTGTGAAAAAGTTGCCCCTTTTAAATCTTTCCCCTCTCACCTTAAACCTATGCCCTCTAGTTTGGATTCCCCTATCCTGGGGAACAGACCTTGTCTATTCGCTTTATCCATGCCCCTCATGATTTTATAAACCTCTATAAGGTCACCCCCTCAGCCTCTGATGCTCGAGAGAAAATAGCTCCAGCCTATTTAGCCTTTGTGTATAGCTCAAACCCTGCAACACTGGCAAAATCTTTGTAAATCTTTTCTGAACCCTTTCACAGCATCTTTCCTCTAGCAGGGAGACCAGAATTGAATGCAATATGTATGTGTGTCAGATGCATAATGTAAAGCAGAAAACAATTGCTGAATAAGACCCAAGAATATGAAAAATACAACCTTTCGGATGGAAACCAATTCAGTGTGAAGGGAAATCTTCTGGGTCATCAGAGAAAACAAAGAGTTCTGAGCCAGAGAACAGTGAAGTATAAAGCATATCTCATTCTGGTGTCAATGATGATTAGTTTGAGTTTGAAGCTGAGAAAGTGAAGAAAGTGATAATCCTCCTTCTGTGAAGAGTCAAAATGAAGTGCAAGAGGACAAGGAAGAGCATCAATATGAACAGACACCATGTTATGATTGCGAGAAAATTCTTTAAATCAGGATGATGTAGATGGACTTGTCCACCATGACTGGAAAATAATATTTAATCAAAAAGAAATATCAAAGAAAAGCTGTTTCTTTATTTTCTTCTCCCACATTCTTGGAAATGGAGTGAGCAGTGAATTTTTCTGGACAGCAGTCACATGACACCCATTTTTTATATTCCTTTCAACTTTTGACTCTGGCTGCAGCAACTGAACCTTGGTCACTTCAGCTAAGTGCACTGAAGATTGCAGCTGACAATCACAGAATCAAATTGTAGATGGCACGGTGGCTCAGTGGTCAGCAGTGCTGCCTCACAGTAACAGGGACCCAGATTCAATTCCAGCCTTGGGTGACTGTGTGGAGTTTGTACATTCTCCCTGTTTGCGGGGTTTTCCTCCGAGTGATCTGGTTTCCTCCCACCAGTCCAAAGATGTGCAGGTTAAATGGATTAGCCGTGGGACACATAGGATTACTGGGATTGGCCGGGGTTCAGGGTGAGAGGGGCAATCTGAACTTGATAGGCTGAATGGCCTGCTTCCACACTGTAGGGATTCTATGATTATAAAAGGAAATACCTGGCTATGGAAGAAATAACTTGAACAGGGATTATTTTATGTAATAAATTAGATCCAAGAAGAAGGTTGAAAGAAACAGGAGAATACTTACTTGTATTTTACACGCCTTGTTTCTTGGAGAAGCCTACAAAAATGCAGTTGACATGGCAGGAATGTAGTCTGGACTTGAGGTGGCACAGAATCCACAGGCAACTTTCTTTCTATCTAGAACACAACTCCTTAAATTAGGTGGTGTTGACTTTGAAATCATCAATTGATTGTATCATGTTTTTGGACTTATGAGTTCTTGAACAATGTTTGAATTGCAAATCCATCAATAGGGAGATTTTAAGGAAAAATATTCCTGTTACCTGATACTTGGTAGTCAACTAATATCAATTACTCATATTCATTATCAAGAATTCAAATCACTTAAAAAATAGTATTGAATGGCTTAAATGAATTAAACCTGACTTCTCAATCAAAAGTAGTGTTGTTGGAAGGGATAGTGGGAACCGCCGATGCTGGAGTCTGAGATAACAAGGTGTGGAGCTGGATGAACACAGCAGGCCAAGCAGCATCAGCGGAGCAGGAAAGCTGATGTTTCGGGTCTGGACCCTTCTTCAAAAAGTGTGTCTTCCTTCTGAAGAAGGGTCTAGGCCCAAAATGTCAGCCTTCCTGCTCCTCTGATGCTGCTTGGTCTGCTGTGTTCATCCAGCTCTACACCTTGTTATCTCAGATTCTCCAGCATCTGCAGTTCCTACTATCTCCCTTGCAGCCTTGCCTACTCTAAAGAAAAGTATCCATCATGTCTTGTCTTTCTTTGTAGCTGAATTTTTAATTTATTAATGTAACCTTTAGTCTATAATCTTCTTTACTTTATATTTATTTCATCACTAATCAGTTTCATTCATAAACTCACTCTAGTAATACACCTGCACAGCAACTGTCACTCCTCGCCTCAGAGCTCAGGGGCCCAGTACAATTATAACCAGCACCCTCTCAGCAATGCTGGATGCCACAGGCAACAGAAAACATCATGTTGGCTCTAGTTGCCTTCAGTAATACTGCTCATTTTGTGTCACTCCAAGGAAGAAAAAAACTAGCCTTTATACAGAACCTTTCACAACCTCAGTATCTTCCAACGTTATTTCAAGAATATAACAACTACAAAAGTACTTCATTATGTAGTGTAAGAAATGCATTAACAAAATTGCCTTCAACAAGACATCCCACCATCAGGAATGGGATAATAATCCAATGATTTATATGTTGTTTGAAGGATATTGGCCAGGGCACCAGGAATATTCCTCTGCCTGTTTGGAATAGTGCCATGGGTAATTTTACATTCACCTGACAAAACAAAGGGTTTCAGTTTAACATGTCATCTGAAAGATGCCCCACCCAACTATGTTCCCTCAGCACTTCAACATCAACACAGACTTTTGTACTTGTACCTCTGAAGTGGGACAGAAACACACAAGTCTGCCTTGACAAAATAAAGACCACAATCAATAGGTATAGCGACCACTCAGAGCAGAAATCACTTCACAATGATAGAAGTATAATTGCACTAATAGAATGTCAGCTGTAGCCATTTACAATGGACTCCAGCAGCAACAGATTCAGACACTTATCAACAAGTTGACTGGGAGCCAGCAGTCAATATTCTCTGAAAGCAGGGTTTGTACTCAATGTGAATGAATCATAAGTGAATGGTTCACCTGTCTCGTTCACTGTGGATCCCAAAAAATCATTATTAATTTGCGACATTTAACGTGTTATTTGTACATCAAAGAATCTGAAGAAGGAATTTCTGTGGTTGTAGTGTCTGGTGATTTAGGAAAAGTATCTATGAGTTTTCCTTTCAGGATTTTTACCAATGTCTAAAGTATAGACCCGGATATCTGCATGGGGCCATGATGAGGCTGGGGCTAAGGATTTATGGAAGGGAAAGAGAGAGAGAGACTAAGCTGGTGATAGAAAGCAAAAGGCTTAACTTAATAGGTCAATTAAAAATGAGCAGGCTATTCAGCCCCTCAAGCCTGATCTCCATTTAACTTGATATATTTAATATTTTACTGTAATGACTTTTTTTTAACATTATCCCATTTCCATTAATATAATGGGTTGGGTCAGAACAGTAAAACCATGTTCAGCACTGGAACTCTGGATTGTGCACTCACCATTTGCTCTTTAGCAGAGTAAACCAGTCTCTTTCTGCTTCAGTGTTCCTTAAAAAATTAGAGAGGGAGAGAGCAAAATGATGTGTCCATTCTGTCAAAGGAAACATTTCTAATGATTAGAGGGGTTTAACTGGGATTGATACTTAGACTCCAGCTATTCTCAACATATGTTCATGATTTAGCTGAGGGATCAAAATGTAATACCTCAAAATTTGCAGATGATAAATCTGGGTGGAAGGGTGAGCTGTGAGGAGGATGCAGAGATATGCGGTGGGATTTGGAAGGGCTGTGAGAGTGGGCAAATGCATAGCAGTAAAATTTGGATAAATGCAAGGCAAATTATTATTTGAATGGTTGTAAATTAAGAGAGGGAATATTCAACGTGACCTGGTGTCTTCCAGCACTGGTCGCTGAAAGTAAACACTGTTAGAATGCTTCCCAATGTTTCATTATTTTATAAGTTTTGCTTTGTGAGCTGGAAATGACTTGCGGACTTTGGGCCAGATTTTGGTAAAAGGAAAAGAACAGACCAAACCAATAAAGTCAGGGATTGGTTATTCAAAAATCCAATGGAGTGACTATTTGGGAGTGTTGCAGTTATAGAGGTAGGCAGGCTGATTTGATTTGGCTGTCTGTCTCCGTGTTGTCACAGCATGCAAGTGCAGCTTGATATAGTTAATTTTTAAAATATTTCTATTAGTCTTAAAAAAGACAAACTGTACGTTGGCCTTCATACTGAGAGGATTCAAGTACAGGAACACATAGTTTGCTGCAATTATACTGCTGGAAATTACGTACCGTTTTGGTCTCCTTATCTGAAGAAGGCTGCTCTTGCTATAGAGGGAGTAGGACTGGCAGGACTGATGTATGAGGAGACATTGAGTTGGGTAGGATTGCATTCACTGGAATTTAGAAGAATGCTGGAAACCTGTAAAATTCCAAGAGGACTAGACAGGTTAGATGTAGGAAGGATAATCCCAGTGGTGGGGGAAATCCAGAACCAGGAATCATAGATTAAGGATAAGGAGTAAACATTTTTGGACTGAGATGAGGAGAAGCTTTTTTTTTTCCTCCCAGTTAGTGGTGAGCCAAAGAATTCACTGCCACAGAAAGTGGTTGAGGATAAAATATTATATTCTCAAGAAGGAGGTAGATATAGCTCTTGTGGCTAAAGGAATCAAGGGATATGGGAAGAGAGGAAAATTACGGTATTCAGCTCGATGATCAGCCATGATCATACTGAACGACAGAGCACACCCAAGGGATTGAATGGCCTACTCCTGCTCCTACCTTCAATGTTTCTATGTTTTTAAGAAGCTTTTTCAGGATAAAGCAACCGCGGGAATAGACAGGACAGAGGCCTGCGAACATTGACACATCAAGCCTTTTTGAGAGAATTGACCCACTAGCTGGAGATCTTATTTTAGGGTTCCTGCTGCCTTCCAGTAAAAGTTTGTTGTCAACCCCATCTGTCCTGTGGAAGAAGGTGCCGTTGTGTAGAATGCAGCTAGTTACTACTTCATGTTTCTCCCGCCTTTCCTGGAAGAGTTTTGTCGTGGTTGTGTTTCTACTCATGCCCCTCAGCAGAGGTGGAAGGTGAAGCTACATGTACTGCTCCATGTACTGTGTCTAAGCCTGGCAGCAGGCAGTGCAGCTGATGGTCGGTGAAGTGCCTGCCAATAAGTTGGCAATCAGCTGCCAAGTGGAGACTGCACCTTCCGAGAGAGGAAGTACTTCGCACAGCAATCTCTCAATGGCCGTGGCTGGAGTTCTTCAGTGAAAGTGATCACAGGCTGCCCAGCTTTGTCAGTTTCACTGATCAAGCTCTTCCCACTGTGCAGTCACATCAGTGACCCTGGCAGGTTGTTAATAGGTTGAGAAACAAGTTCCATGGCTGAAAAAAGCCCTGATGCTAAAGCAGTTCATAATTGCTTCAATTATTTATCCAACAGACTGAAGGGCCCGGTTTGATTTTAATTTTGGAAGAGTAAAGGATCCTGTTAAGATCAAAAACAATAAACATTTCCAGGATTTTCCTGCCCTGTTTGCCCCACTCTCCTGGAAAGATTCTACACAATATTGCTCAAATTGATTATTAGTTGCAGGTATTCAGCCATAAGGCTAGTTCTCCGTTCACTTTTGTTGTCTGCACATTGCTCTATTTGAATTTGGATAGAGGATGCATTGGATTGAAATCTATTGTCAATGCAAATGTACTGACTGAGGATAACATGAAAAGAATGGAGAGAGATGTGGACAAGGAAACAGAATGGGCAGACAGGTGGTCCACTGCATTTAATATGGGAAAGTTTACATAGGATGGGAGGTCAACCCTAGCTGAGCCTATTCCACCACTTCTCTTAATAGCTTGATAAATTCAATTAAATCAGCTTCACTTTCTAAGCTCTGGGGAATCCAATCCTTGTTATGTGGCATCTCCTTGTAGCTTAACACTTTGTCCAACCAACATTCCAGTAAATCTGTACTGTCCCCTTTCAAGGCCATTATATCCTTCCAGATGTTTAGTGTAGAGAATTGCTTGTTGTACTGTAGGAGTGGTGTAGCTAGTCCTTTGTACAGCTGAAGCGTGACTTCTGTCCTCCTGGATCCTATCATGCTGGATATAAAATTCGTTATTTCATTGCCTGTTAGTTTTCTGTACCTCTTCATAACTTTTTTTTACAAGCTGATACAAAAGCAAACTATTCTGCTCATAGATAACAAGGTGTAGAGCTGCATGAACACAACAGGCCAGGCAGCATCAGAGGAGCAGGAAAGCTGATTTCTGAAGAAGGGTCCAGACCTGAAACATCAGCCTTCCTGCTCCTCTGATGCTGCTTGGCCTGCTGTGTTCATCCAGCTCTATACCTTGTTATCTCCAGCTTCGGCAGTTTCTACTATCTCCAAACTATTCTGTTCAGCTTCCTTTCCGGTCACGTGACCTGGAATATTAACTCTGGTGCCCTTCACAAATGCTGCCTGACCAGCTTAGTTTTCCCAGCACTTTTTCCTTTATTTTCATGGTCTGTGTTTCTGAATCCACTGATCCCTGTGGAGCTCCAGTTCAGGCTTTTGACTATTGAGAAAATATTATGTTCCACCCTTTTCGGTTCTAAACTGGATGCCCTCTTAAATGTTTATATTAAAACTAAAACTGTCACAGTTCTGCCATTCTCTTAACTTATAATACCTTTGTATGGTTATGCTTCCATCTCCACCGATTACAGAACTGCCATTTTTGAGAGTCTTTGCCAAATTTGGTTATATAGTTTTCTAGCTCATCCTCTGATAAGTATTTTCATGTCATTGTTAGTTATAACCCTTTTTCAATGGCCACTTTGAAAATGCCTATTAATCCATTTTTTTGTCTGCTCTCTGGAGCCAGGTTCCTAACCAGTTCGATAATTTGCCTTCATTCAATGTACTTAAACTTTAGCAAACAATCCCTCATGAGCAACCTTATCCAACACCTTCATGGAACCCACCTCCATAACATTCACAGACCCGTCTACAATTTCAGGCATGACTTTTAAAAAATTCCTACTGGTTTGCCAGGTACAATCTTTCTTTTATAAATCCATCCTGGCTCTCCCAATCAAGTGAGAACTTTCCAGGGCAGAAATTTACAGGCCTCAGTCAATGTGTTTACAGGTGACTTAAGGGCCATATCTGGCCTAGCCTCAATTTTGCAGCCAAAAGGAGATGTGCTGACACAGGAGGTGGTGATAATTGGGAAGTCTGGTTGATAAAGCTGCATATGCTTTTGGGTAAGAAAGGTAGATCAGGTGCCTCCATCACTTCCAGATTGGACACAGCCCTTGTCAAGCTTTGCTAACCTGTTACTTCCTGCCTATCTTTGCCATCACTTCCCCCAACCTCTGTGGGCCTACCATCCCTGTTTCCATTGCAAGACCACATATTTACCTGGTCCTGTAAGCTCCAACACTCAGATAGTGGGCTGCCTGGAGTTCCAAGAGGAGCCAGTACACACAATGGTTCTACTGAGACTACAGAGCTACCAGCCAATCTGGTTGGGTTTGGGTTAAGGTTGGATCTTCCAGATGAGTGAGGGGCATAAATCCCATTCACAAACAGTTAATACTAACTCTGATTCCGCCCTGTTTAGCCACATCCACACCCCAACCCTGTTATGGCATGGATTGTTTTTAAGCACAGTCACCCATTCTCTCATTTTCCTAGGCCCATTATCACATTATATAGGAACAAAAACAAAGTTGCTGGAAAAGCTCAGCAAGCCTGGCAGCATCCGTGATGGAAAAAACAGAGTTAACGTTTCGGGTTCGGCGACCCGAGCTTTTCCAGCAACTTTGTTTTTGTTCCCGATTTACAGTATCCGCAATTCTTTTGATTTTTAATCACATTATATGGGTTGCATTCAGTACAAACTTGCATTTTCTTCTATCTTAGCTCTTACTCAGCTTTCCTTCTATCTGGTCTGCTATCCATAATCTCCTTGTTTATCTACCCCTTTCATATCTCTCTCTCCGGACTCCATCTCCATTTATTCACTTTTCTTCATCACCCCCCATTCCCCAAAAAGTTTCTCCAGCCTCATCCGTTGCCCTGGGTCAGACTTGGCTCAATTAAATATAAATATGTCTTGAATACCAGGTCAACTTCCTTGAAAGAACACCATAAAAAATACTCACGACATTTTAATTTTATGTATTGAGGTTTAGAATGAATGAATAAAGCTGTAGAAAGTAATGACTAAGACACAGATAGCAACCAGTTTTCAGTTTTGTCCACTGAATAGCAAAGTGACAGTTTGCAGGATTTCTCTAAAACAATAGAATTGAAAAGAAATTAAAATCTAACATTGGAAAAAGCTTATTAACACATGTAATGTGCTTGTTGCAATGAAGTCTATGCGACAGTAATGATCTCCTCAGAGCAGTGCTAACAAAACTGCCTTTTCAGAACATTTGTTAAGAAGTTAGTCTTGGAAAGGATATGTGTGTAATCTGTCTCACAGAAGAGCATTTTTCTGTTGTGACAGCTTCAGCTGACCTCTAATATCAGTAATCATCGTAGCCTGCCAGGATAACCCATTTAGTGGACTAATTTAAGTTACTGCTGACTTGTTAGCTGGTTCAGTTCTTTGTGATACGTATTCATTGGCTCATGCTTATGGTTCTCAAGCTAACACTTATCCCATACCCTCCCCCATTGATAGCCATCCTCTCCATTTAACAATGACTGACACCCAGCTGTAGGCTTATTGACGAGTCATTCATAAATAACTTCCACCTGTATATTATAAGTGTAAATTTCAGAAATATTGGAAAGAACTGAAAGCAATCAATGAATAGCTAACATACAGAAATGAATCAGCTGACAAGTCAGCCAGAACTTTATTTCAGTGTACAAACTGTCATCAGGAGTCAGCTGAAAGCTGTCATCAGGGATCTGTGGAGAACTGTCATGGGCTGGACCTAAAGCTGGGTAACGGGGTTTGGTTGAAAATGGCAGACATGCACATGAAGGAGAATGTGCACGTCCCAAGCTGTCATCCAGGGCATGCACAATTTCCTATGACCATTGACATTTCTTTCCATTTTGTTGCCTGCACCACTGATTTACAAATATCCATCACTTCTCTCCTGGTGAAGCAGCTCATTCAATTGCTTAATAAGTGTGAAAACATAACAGCTGTATCCTGATTCTCAGATTCCTACCAGATGCATTTTAAAATATGTTAGACCACGAGTCTAACAGAAAGAAAACAGACAGATATTAAATTTCCATTTTGATACTATCCATAATCAAATTGTTGAAGAAAATGCAATAGAAAGCACAATATTTTTGTTTGATACTTCTATCTCAAGAAAAAAAGCTTGAGCTGCAACAGAGAAAGCTTCAAATTTGAATCTCCCTTTGAATACTTGGTTTGGCACCAAATAGAATTTGTGCTGTTTTTGGAAGAAAGATTAATTTTTGAAGGTAACTCGGACTCTGCTACAGGAAAAGTTATTTATTTGGTGATTATGGTTTATTCTATTCCAATGTTTGATAAAGGAAAGCAACTGGTGTAAGATTAATAAAATATGTGAAAACATAAGTAAATAATATAACTAGACACATTAAGGATGGCAGAACAAGTGATGTGTCACAGTGCAGAATGTGGGATCTCCTGGATGTCTGGTTAGTGCAAAGAAAGCACATTTGCAGCACCTGTTTGAAGTTTGATCAATAGTGCCTCAGTTTGTAATCTGCAAACTGAAGTACAGACTCTGCAATACATCAGGGAGGGGGCAAATTACCTGGATTATTTGTATGACGAGATAGTCACGCCTCCTATGATTGGGTCATCTGATTTTGCCAGCATACAGGGACAGGAAAGTGTGACCCTAGCTGAGGCAGGTAAGGGAACCCAGAGGGCAGGAGCAAAGGAGCCTCAATTGTCCTATAGATTCGAGATTCTTCCTTCTTGTCTGAATTACACTGGGGGCTGCAGGGTAGATGACCTAACTGATCATGGTGCTGTCGTACCGGGAGCTATTCAAGTGAGGAAAAAAAGAAAAATAATGTAGTGGTAATAATAGAGTATACTCGTAGAGTCATAGAGGTCTACAGCACAGAAAAAGGCCCTTTGGCCCATCTGGAATACACCCAGAGGAGTGGGCACTGTTCTCAGCAGCAAAGACAATGAGTTCAGATAGCTGCATCGCCTGGCCAAGAGCTGAAGAGAACCTCGCAGTGGGAGGGAAAGATCCAGTTGTCATAGTTCTTTTAGGCATTAACAACATAGGCACAACCGTGGAGATTCTGTCTAGTCAATATGAAGATTTGAGCTATTTTTGTCAGAAAAAAGTAATTACCTAACTGGTTATTCTACTCTGTACCAAAGGAACACACCAAATTAAGAATCTGAGCCTTAAAAGTCATTAAATCCAGATTATTACCTGAACCACATGCAAATTGGCATAAAGCAAATCAGACGAGTGAGACAAATGTAAGTCATAAGGCCTGGTGTAAGGAAATTGGGTTCTTTATCATGGGCCACTGGCACTAGTACTGGGAATGGTGGGATCTATAATGATGGATGGTGTCCACTTGAATCATGCTGGAGCCAGTGTTCTTGCCAAATGCATATCCAGGGAAGTAGAGAGGATTTAAAACTAAACAATGAGGCCAAGTGATCAAATTTTGGAAGGTGTAATAAATCAGAGAATAGAGACAAGGCCAAAGAGAAAGGTATTAGCATAGGAAATGATAAACAGACCATGACAAAAAGTGATAGGGAGAGTATAACACTGAGTGTAAACTAATCGATAAGAGGTTATAAGAAAAGGATCAAAATAAAGTCTCTATATCTGAGTGCACACAGGACAACATTGACAAACTCAGGAACAGAGTTAACATTTTGGGTCCGGTGACCCTTCCTCAGAACCCGGACTGTTTTCTGTTCACAGATGCTGCCAGACCTCCTGAGCTTTTCCAGCAAATTCTGTTTTTGTTTCTGATTTACAACGTCCGCAGTTCTTTCAGTTTTTATTGAAAAACTGAGAATAGAAATAGAAATTGAGTATGTTTTGGTAGCAATTTCAGAGACATGGCGGCAAGGTGACAATGAATATTAGAATTAGAAAATTAGCATTCCCTGGGTGGCCAGGAAACTATTGGTTGACTGATGAAGTTCCAAATTGTGATTTGAGTGTATTTTTTGTTTTGCATGCGTGTTCCCAACACAGGAATGGTAGTTTAAAGCCATCTGTGCATGAAAGGTGTGGCTTGCAGGCATAAACAATTTTCATGACCAGACTGAATCTTGATGGAACTAAAACTTGTAAATTTTCAGTGATCTTCATGCATGCCTATTAAATCAACTATTAGAAATTGCTTTAAGTACAAAAGGAAATCTTCTGCTTTTGTTTGCTGTTGTAAAATATCATCAGAAAGAAATACGCCAGAGAAAAGGCTCATGGAGTGTCACAATAGCCTACACATGTCGTAACATTTGGCAAGATTTGACATTTGCTCTTATTGAAACTGGTTTTGTAATAAAATCAAGGCTTTGATGCAACATTCCAAGTAAGTGTCAAATTTCCAATCCAAACACACCATTAATGCAGATGAGTTCACTGTGAATGCTTTAGACACATCCCTTTCTACAACAACCAATCCAGCCACAGAAATACTGATGTGTTTTGATTTTGTGCATATGCATGTGGTGCTCCATCTAGTGATGGCACTGGCCATAAACATGGCCTGTTTGAAGCCAATTAATCCAACCATCAATTCAGTTCACTCCTAAATCCGGAAAATATTCAAAATAATAAGTGACTCCAGATTTTAACATTCAAGATTCCTATAACAGTGAGGGAAATAGCCTGGGGAGAAAAATTGAACATAGAACTAGAAACTCCTCATTCAATTTTGTCCTGACATTAATTGCACTAAATTCTACTTTTCTGTTTGGGGCATTGTAAATCTATGCCAGTGGTCAATATTAACTACCACATAGCACTGTGAAGGTTCCAAAGGCACCAAATAATAAAACCCTACATTTATAAAACACATTTCCATGACATCACAGAACACTTCCATCTGGAAATCCATAAGCCATTCAACCTCCTGTATCAAATTGGTAGTCCAAAAGCTGATGCAGAAAGATCTACAGAAATCCAGGCCACTGTATGGAATCCAAAGATCTAATATTCTGTCCATTTAACTCTAGGCAATATAGATGTGAAAGCTTCAATGCTTGTTTTTGCCGGAGAAACAGCAGGAAGTTTATCACTGATCGACTCTGGCAAACTGTACATTTTCAATTGGTTACATTCCCACAATATCCCTTTGAATGCTTGAGCATCTTAAAACTTTTGTTCTTCCAAAATGCCCCAATCTCCTTAGTTTTATGCAAATGAGGAGTTTTCCAACAGGGATAAAGTATGTACACCACATTAAGTAACAGAATCTCTAACACCATGAGACAAAGGAGCAGAAGTGGGCCAATCAGTCCATTGAGTCTGCTCTACCATTCAGTGTTATGGTGGCTGACCTGATAATCCTCAAATGCATTTTCCTCCCTTTTTCCCATTACTCTTGATTCCTTTACCTATTAAAAAAAAATCTATCTCAGCCTTAAACACACTTAATGACCCAGCCCCAACAGCCCTCAGTGATGAAGAAATTCACAGATTCACAACCCACTGAGAGAAGAAATTCCTCCTCCCTCAGCTGTGTCTTAAACGTGCAACCCATTATTCTGAGATTTTGCCTTCTGGTCCGAGTCTCTCCCTCAAGGGGAAATAATCTTCCTGCATCTACCCTGTCAAGTCCTCTAAGAATCTCATACGTTTTAATAAGGTCACCTCTCATCCTTCTACATTCCATTGAGACAGCCCCTCCATACCTGGTATCAGCTGAGTGAAACTTCTCTGGACTGCCTCCCATGCCAGTATATATTTTCTTAGATAAGGGGCCAAAAATTGTTCACAGTATGCTAACTGTGATCTGACTAGTGCCTTACATAGTTTTAGCAAAACCTCCGTACTTTTATACACTATTGTCTTTGAAATAATGGTCAAAGTTCCATTTGTCTTCTCTATCACTGTTGAACTTAGACATTAGCTTTTTGTGATTCATTGACAAGAACTCAAATCCCTTTATTCAAGCTTTCCACAGTCACTCTCCATTTTATAAAATATTCAGCTCCTCTATTCTTTCTGTCAAACAGCATAACCTTCTGAGCAGGTTGACTTGGAGAATCTTAAACACAGTGATAAGTTTCCATGTATCAAGTTACTAACACCACCTGCAGGTTCCCCTCCAAGTCACATACCACCCTGAGTTGGAAATAGATTGATGTTCCTTCAAGGTTGCTTGTCAAAATCCTAGAATTTCCTCCCTGATAGCATTGTGGGTCAACCTACAGCACATGGACTGCAGCGGTTCAAGGTGGGAGCTCACCATCTCCTTGTCAAGGGCAACTAGGGACAGACAATAAATGCTGGGCCAGTCAGCAATGCTCATATCCTATGAATGAATAAAAAGACGATCAAAAACTTTGTTCAATGAAGAAGTCAATGATCATCTTCAGAGATAGGGTTCAGAAAGTTGAAGATTTAAACCCTTCCTGATTTGGAGTCTGATGGAGATGAAGAGTGCGCAAATACTGATGATGAATATGCTAAGCACATCAGTGCAGTCATGTGACATGGCAATCAGTCACATCCAAGAGAACTTGATAGCAGAGATAAAAGGTACTGCAGATGCTGGAGAATCTGAGATAACAAGGCGTGGGGCTGGATGAACACAGCAGGCCAAGCAGCATCATAGGGGCAGGAAAACTTGACGTTTTGGGCCTAGACCCTTCATCAGAAATGGGGGAGGGGAAGAGGGTTCTGAAATAAATAGGGAGAGAGGGGGAGGCAGATAGAGGATGGATAGAGGAGAGGATAGGTGGAGAGGAGGCAGACAAGTCGAAGAGGCGGGGATGGAGCCAGTAAATGTGAGTGTAGGTGGGGGGGGTAGAGAGGAGATAGGTCAGTCCAGGGAGGACGGACAGGTCAAGGG
>JAHRHZ010000140.1:30441510-30511998 GCA_024137785.1 Ginglymostoma cirratum | reverse complement strand
CCCTTGACCTGTCCGTCCTCCCTGGACTGACCTATCTCCTCTCTACCACCCCCCACCTACACTCACATTTACTGGCTCCATCCCCGCCTCTTTGACTTGTCTGCCTCCTCTCCACCTATCCTCTCCTCTATCCACCCTCTATCTGCCTCCCCCTCTCTCCCTATTTATTTCAGAACCCTCTTCCCCTCCCCCATTTCTGATGAAGGGTCTAGACCCGAAACGTCAAGTTTTCCTGCTCCTATGATGCTGCTTGGCCTGCTGTGTTCATCCAGCCCCATGCCTTGTTATCTCAGAATTTGATAGCAGTTAGCTTTGAGGACAAACAACATTGCATTAACATATAATCGAACATCGCATTAATATTGACACTCAGAATTACAGGCCAATTTGTCACAGAGACATTCCTGCCCTCAACAGTTTGCTTAGTTTATATCTTTAAAACATTAAGCTATATTGTTTGGCATAAATTGTAAGTCAATTTGTTCTCTTGGCACCAATAACCGCACTTTCCTGGCTAGAATATCAGAATGGAGTTATACACGATTGCATGGGGGCTGCAATAACTTGATTCAAATCTTTGTTTGCAATGAGCATACATCTATCACTGAGATGTAGAGAGGCTAAACTGTGCTGATTGATTCACATACTCCAACCATCCAGCTTAATTTCTCACTTTTCTAGAGTATCATATTCCTCCAGAGGACAGCATTAATGAAGAGCCTCAGCACCTTCACAAGATTCCACATGATACATGTGTGAGCATCAAATGTCAGCACCTCTCAAGGTAATCTAAAAGGAAAACATTAATAACCAGAAACCTTACTAGATTGAAAGGAACTATAGAACGGTTGCATAAAGTGCTGTATTTGTGTAAAATGTCAGGTTGTACAGGACATTGATGCCTGTGCACCAAAAGTGATTTCAACATTCTTTAACCATTGTTTTCCTACTGTTCCTTTTGTGCTATCTTGGTAGTGGCATCTGAGCTTATGAAAATCTGCTGACTGTTTGATTGGAGTCTCCTGCACAGATGCAAACTCTTTGACCTGAACCGCTGGAGGCTTTCATGTCCCTGGCAGAGCAGTGTGGTGGGTCAGGACACCTCCAGATTATCTTGAGATGCCTCGTATATGGACATGAGGCATTGGGACATATTCTGATGGAGCATAACAGGTCATTCGTCATTTTGCAGCACTGGATCCATGTTCTGCTGAGCTGCCCATGGGTGCTCACCTCTGCAGTCACCTCTGTCCAGGTTGCAGTCTTCAGGCACAATAATTTCTTGTTGTCATCCTTAGGGAAAACCATTTCCTGGCTTTCCTGGACAACTTACAAGAGAGCCTGAAGGGAGGCATTGCTGAACTACGATAATGCTTTTCATTGGGTTTGTAACATCTCAAGGGTGGATGGAGTGATGAACAGAGGTTGAGAGATGCTCCTGAGATACAGAAAGTGAGATGTTGTTTAGGTGAACTTCTTTTATAATAGCGCCCATGGGTTGAAACTCAAAGATCACAGCAGGGGGTTGAACTTTCTGATTCCTGCCTATAAAATTTTGCATTTCGCCTGCGCATGAATGTGTAATGTCAGAAGACAGTAGGAGCAAATCACTGCAGATGCTGGAATCTGTACTAAAAATGACAAATGCCGGAGATCACAGCGGGTCGATCGGCATCCATGGAGAGAGAGCAAGCTAATATTTCAAGTCTTGATGATTCTTCATCAGAACTGAAGTGAAGTGTGGAGGGGGTAATATATGTGCTGTAGTTGGGCGCAAGATTTGAGTGTAGAGTGCTGGGGGAGAAAGAATGTTGATAATTCAGATTAAGTGATCAGAATGTGAGAATGACAGAACAATGGCATGTCTAACTGCCAGACTTGAAAGAACAGACAGTCCCACTGGGGTGAGGAAAGGAGAGAGAAGACATGATGAGAGAGAATGTAACTAGTAAAGCTAAAAGAAAGCAAAGGAATGGGAGTTGGTTCACAATTTGAAGGTGTTGAACTCAATGCTCAGAAAGAAGCAATTTGGTCCATTGAGCCTGTGCCAGCTCTTTGGTGTAGCTAAGCAATTTGTTTACTTCCCTACCCTTTTCCCTATAACCCTATCATTTTTCCCCATTAAATGTTTATGGAACTCTATTTTGAATGTTCCTGTTAAATCTGCTTCCTACTGCTTTGATGAACAGTGTATTTCATATCATAATAATTTGCTGCGCAAATAACGTCCTTCAATTTAAATTTAAATCCATTTTAATCAGCAGTCTCTGGTTTCTGACTGTTTTGCTGTGGGGAACGAGATTCTCCATATTTATCAAAACTGTTCACGGTTTTGAACACCTGTATCAGATACACTCAGCCTCTATGCTGACGAGAACAACCCCAACTTTACGGTGTCTCCATATAGCCTGAAATTCTTTAACATCAGTACCATTCCATGATAGAGCGAGGGAAAAATATTTCAAGATTTATCTGGGTGTCTTTCTTTATTGTCTGAAAAAAATGGTCAAATCCATTTTCTGATGAAGGGTTTAGGCCCGAAACGTCAAGTTTTCCTGCTCCTATGATGCTGCTTGACCTGCTGTGTTCATCCAGCCCCATGCTTGTTATCTCAAATCCTACACTGCTCTTTTAAAGTTCACTGATGTTAACAAAGTGGCAGTAATACTGGCTCCATTTTGAAGTAGTTCCTGGTCTATTAATCCTAGCTGAGAGGTGATTCCATCATGTACTGATATAGCTATGTTTGGCCGCCTGTCTGGTTAATACGGTAGCTCGTAGGAAATTAGTTTCAGCTGGAATGGGATTTATGGTACAGAGACAAATGCATTAGCTTGTCAAAAATATTAACATATACTAAAACTATTAATATAGAAATAGGAATCATTTTCTCGATTCCTTAGAGACATATGAATTATCACGTGTACATGAAGAATAAAGCTTTAACAAAGTATACCTGACCATTTGATCAGAAGGATGTCCAACTGATTAGAGCTTACCTCTGACAGGTTCCTGTCAAGAGTCAAGGTATTCATCCATAACAAGAGGATTGATGTCACTGTTGTGGACAAGCCTGACAGAAACATATTCAGCATTTCAAACTGAGCTGAAGCAGTCTTTTAAAGGTGAACCACATACTTGGCTACTGATTAGTGCCAAGCATTTCTCATTGATCCTTAACAACACCTTATCAAGTATGAGAGGTGTATGGCTTCACTGGAAATCACTGAAAGCAACTTTGTTTTCTCTTGGTAGTTCTGGGAGTGGATATCAAAAGCAATTTATGTCTTTTTGCTAAACAGCTGTACATATATAAAACACTGATGGATATTTGTGGCTCAAAAACACCTAATTATGTAAAGTATGCCAGACGTGAAATACAAGACTTTGAATGTTTCCACTTTAATGTAATGCATACAGTTTGCAGTTGCCCTTAATTTTATTAAATATTTGAATCAAACACTGATGTCTCACATCATTTGAATTTATATTATAAACAAAATAAAACATTAGTGTTTAAATTACCCTTTCTCCTTCTACCCGACATACATCACATGAGCATGCCAACTACTGCCAATGTGCAGTTGGGTGGAAAGCTGCCATCATCCTCCTTTTCTAACTGGGTCTGCAGAGCCTGTTCGGTGTACAGTAGTAGATGAAGACCGGTGGGTAGTATAGCGAGAAGCCATTGTCTTAAACAAGGTATCATTGATTGCATTATAGGGACCAGATACAAATCACGGTAGTAGGATAGACATTGTTACAAAGGCCAGTAGGGATCTAGGATAATACATCTGTTCCCTTTGAGGTTTGATTTGATTTATTATTGTCACATACTGAGATACGGTGAAAATTATTGCTTTGCGTGCTAACCAGACAAATCATGCCTTACATTGGTGCATCAGGTTAATAGAACAGAATGCAGAATATAGTGTTACAGCTACAGAGAAGGTGCAAAGAAAAATCAACTCTAATATAAGAGAGGTCCGTTCCCAAATCTGATAACAGCAGGAAGAAGCTGTTCTTAAATTTGTTGGTATTTGTCAGCTTTCAAACTTTTATGTCTTCTGCCCAATGGAAGATGGTAGGAGAGAGTTGAACCAGGGTTAAAGAGGTCTTTGATCATGTTAGCTGCTTTCCTGAGGCACTGGGAAGTGTAGACAAAGTCTACTTTCTGCTTTCCCACAACGAAGTCTTAATGACATTATCAGAGAAACTAACATAGTTTTTAGCATTAACCTGTTCAGTACCTAAAGGTAAAGTGACAATAGTCCCAGAGGACCACAGGGTCTGGTCTCTCATAACATTTTTGATTGCACATTTTACGTCTTCGTTACAGAGACACAAGTGGTGGAGAGTTTAACCTGAGGATCACCATACCTCAGGTGAGGGATGAGGTTGAGAAGACAAGATCTTCATCGTAATCTCACCTGGTACAGGAATTCAGCCAAAGCTGTTGGTGTCATCATAAAACCAAATTACTTTACCTTTCACAACCATACCTTATATAACATCATATACTGGATTATATTGATTTTCTGCTGAAACTTCACTTCAAAAGTTCTAACATTCACCTTCTTTTCAAATCAGTTCGAAAAGCAAAGAAAGAATCCAATATGTTTATAGCCTAAGGAAAAGAGCATTTTACACTGAGAAAAATTAATTGTATCATATCATCTGGGAGTTGCATTACATAAACACATCTTTCACCCAATCAGAGATAGTAGGAACTGCAGATGCTGGAGAATCTGAAATAACAAGGTGTGGAGCTGGATGAACACAGCAGACCAAGCAGCATCAGAAGAGCAGGAAGGCTGACGTTTCAGGCCTAGACCCTTCTTCAGAAAAAAAAAATCAGTTGCTGGAATAATGTACGTCCTGATCAATCAAAGTCCCTACAAGAAGTGGCTAATGCATCAATCCATGCAATACAACACCGTTGGTTTCTGAGTTCAGCCAAAATTAGGCAATCAAAGGATAACCAGGGGTCAGTATTATGTTCAGGTAATGGAGGTCTTGACCAACAGCTGGATATCCAGTGAGGTCCCCATGTCCTCCTTACAGGAAAGCACATTGAATTACATGCCTATCAGGCATTTATGTAGGCAGCAGTGTACTTCCCCAGGATCAAGGACCCAAGGACAAAGGTCTGCCTGCAGGCCATTCAAAAGCCAGAACTGTGCATTGCAGGCAACGACATCAGAAGTGGTCAAAGCTGCCTGAAATGCACCCATTGTTTGGGATAGAAATGCAATCTGGTACCTGCTGTGCCTATTGGCTTAGCATAGCCATGTGACCTTTACCATGAGGTACTAAATGCTGATATCCATATAGTAGGCAGTTGAATAAAGGCACAGTTCAAACAAGGCTGTTGCCCTAGGAACTTGTGATAAGTTGTCAGAATGGAGCTGTAATTAAATGTTGAAGAGTTGTATATAAGCACAGTTATTAGAAGAGGATTACAGGAATTTTTGGAGATGCTAAAGGCTGTTAAAAAGTGATAGGAATTGCAGAAAAGGATCAAAGAAACAAGCTACAACTGAAAGCACTGGATAAAAAATAACAATTGCAAATTTTTCACTCTTGATGCCGGTTGAAATAAAAGGCGACGTGAAGCACAAGTGGCAAATTTTCCACTCTTTATGGCAAACTTATTAAATTATAACAAGTAATCAACAAGCTGGAGAAGATATGAATAGCTATACTTCTATCTTTATTGGAGAGAGACTGTAACAAATTGTATTCATCCCTAAAATACTCCAAAAACCAACAAAAAAATTGACAATAGACATTTTGAAGACTTGACGGCATGCTTTGTACCCCAGAGAAAAGTAATTTATGAATGGAATGTGTTCAATGTTCAGGCCCAAGAAAAAAAGGATCCACTGATCAATATATGACCGCAATAATATAACTTGCAGAGTCCTATTTGAACACCTGAAAGATGATCTAATTAGTGACAGGATTGTCGTAGGTATACGAGATCCCGCAAAAAAAAGGAGAAATTTGCTGTCAGAAAGAAAACAAGACGTGCAGAAGTACTAAGGTTGTAAATTGCAGATAGAGCAGAATCATGTCAGAACAGACAGGGCCTTACATTATGCTGATAGAATCTTAAGGCTGAAAGGGAAAAACGATTATGGACAAATGGCAGAATGCACTTACTGTGGAGGATGTAATGCAAAGAAAAAGAAGGCACATCCAAAGTGAGGAAAGCAGTGCTTTGTACGATTCACTCATGGGATGCGGGTATCATTGGCTAGGCCAGCATTTATTGCCCATTCCTAACTGCCGAGGAGAAAATGACGGTATTCTACCTTCTTGAACAGTTGCAATCCTTGGGGTGTAGAGACACCTTTAGATAATGTAGAGATAGCATTAGTGCTGTTAGAGAGGCAGCTCCAGGATGTTGACCGAGCAACAGTGAAGGAATGGTGATATTAGTTCCAAGTCGGGATAGTGTTGGGATTAAAGGGGAACTTGCAAGAGGTGGTGTTTCCCACTGCAGTAAGTCAATCACTTTACACAGAAGTGTTTGGCTTGAAGGAAGCACAACAAGCTGATGATTGCTAGAAAGATATCAGCCAAAGGCTTTGATGAATTATTTTACACAATACAACCAGCTGGTTTTGTTAGGTCAATGGTAATAAACGACCTGTTACTGTTAGAATTTCTGCAGAAGGAAAACATTAAGCTAACATTAAGTGTCAGTTAGACACCAACATGCAACATCATGACGTTCACATACCCGCCCAAGGAGCTCAACATTGCCATCCAAAAATGGCCTTAAAATTAAGGTTATGTGATCACACCAAAGTTAAGTGGAGAGTACTAAAACACATCCGTTCAAGATGCAAGGAATTGAGTTGAGTCCGAGAAAATCAAGACAAGTGCTGTACTGGCCAGACATAAACTACAAAATCAAGGACAAAATCAGCTATTGCAGTTCTTGCTATGAACATCAACCTAAGCAAGTTTGAGAGTCAGTAATGACACATTCCGGCACTAGTGCTGAAGACTCCAGAACTTGCAGCTCCCCTAGCCAGGCTGTTCCAGTACAGTTACAACACTGGCATCTACCTGACAATGTGGAAAATTGCCCAAGGATGTCCTGTAAACAAAAAGCAGGTCAAATCCAAACCTGCCAATCACCGCCCCATCAGTCTAATCTCAATCATCAGTAAAGTGATGGAAGGTGTCATCAACAGTGCTATCAAGCCGCACCTGCTTAGAAATAACCTGCTCAATGACGCCCAGTTTGGGTTCTGCCAGGGCCACTCAGCTCCTGACCTCATTGCAGCCTTGATCCAAAAATGGACAAAAGAGCTGAATTCCAGAGGTGAGGTGATAGTGACAGCCCTTGACATCAAGGCTGCATTCGACCGAATGTGGTATCAAGGAGCCCTAGCAAAACTGGAGTCAATGGGTATCGGGGGAAAACTCTCTGCTGGTTGGAGTCACACCTGACACATAGGAAGATGGCTGTGGTTGTTGGAGGTCAGTCATCTCAGATCCAGGACATCTCTGCTGGAGTTCTTCAGGGCAGTGTCCTAGGTCCAACCATCTTCAGCTGCTTCATCAATGATCTTGCCTCTATCATAAGGTCAGAAGTGGGGATGTTCCAGATACTGAAACAGTCCACGTTCACACGCAACAAAATCTGGACGATATCCAGACTTGGGCTGACAAGTGACAAGTAACATTCGTGCCACACAAATGCCAAGCTATGACCATCACCAATAAGGGATAATCTAACCACCACCCCTTTGCATTCAACAGTGTTACCATCACTGAATCTCCCACTACAAACATCCTGGGGGTTATCATTGACCAGAAACTCAATTGGACTCACCACATAAACACAGTGGCTATGACAGCAGGTCAGAAACTAGGAATACTGTGGCAAGTAACTCACCTCCTGACTCCTCAAAGCCTGTCCACCATCTACTAGGCACAAGTCAGGAGTGTGGTGGAATACTCGCCACTTGCCTGGATGAGTGCAGCCCCAACAACACTCAAGAAGCTTGACACCATCCAGGACAAAGCCACCCACTTGATTGGCGCCACATCCACAAGCATCCACTCCCTCCACCACCGATGCTCAGTAGCAGCGGTGTGTACTATCTACAAGATGCACTGCTGAGATTCACCAAAGATCCTCAGCCAACACCTTCCAAACCCATGACCACTTCTTTCGTTAAGGACAAGGGCAGAAATATGAGAACACCACCACCTTCAAATCCCCCTCCAAGCGACACACCATCCTGACTCGGAAATATATGCCATTGCTTCACTGTCGCTGGGTCAAAATCCTTGATTTCCCTCCCTAATGGCATTGTGGGTCAACCTACAGCAGCTGGACTGCAGCATTTCAAGAAGGCAGCTCACCACCACCTTCTCAAGGGCAACTAGGTAAGGGCAATAAATGGTGGTCAGTCAGCAATGCCCACATCCCACAAATGAAATTTTAAAAAATTACATCCCAGATGAAGATGGATAAAGTTGGAAGTAGACATCTTCGCTCTTGTGGGAACTGAAAATCTTTTCACTAAATACTAATATTCTGGGAGGTGAACCAGCTGACTTCAACAACTACCAGAGAGATTGTAAAATGCCTGAATGCACATTTCAATTGCTACCTTATTCCAGATATTGTGATGAGTGACAATAGCCCTCAGTGCACAAGTGAAAAATTCAGCAGTTTCATAAAGGATTGTGAAATTCCACAGCATACATCATGTCTGTACATCACCAGTCAAATATGAAGGCTGTCATGACAGTGACATTTACCAATGGAATCATAAAGAACTCAAGCATGGAAGGAAGATGGCCACAAATTTTCAACATAGTTGTGGAAGTTTTTTTTATTCATTCACAGGATGCAGGCATTGATGGCCAGGTTAGCATTTATTGCCCATCCCTAATTGCCCAGAGGGCATTTAGGGTCAACCACATTGCTGTGGGTATGGAGCCACAAGTAAGCCAAACCACATAAAGAATGCATTTTCCTTCCCTAAAGGATATTAGCAAACCCAATATGCTTTTCCCAAAAATCAACAACGATTTCATGGTCTTCATGAGACTTTTCATTCCAGATTTTTATTGGATTCAAATTGCACCATCTCTGATGGTGTGATTTGAACTTGAGTCCCGAGAACATTACCTGGGTCTCTGGATTAATAGTTCTAGTGATGATTCAATCACCTTCCTGTATGGATTGAATCAGGAATAGGAGAGAAACCCTATTTAAAGCCCTGATATGAGGGCATGGATAGCTATGTAAGGCCAAGGGTGATGGGCGGAATGAGAAGGGTGGAGGGTGAAGTCGGGCAACTTACAGCTAACAATGTGATAGATGGGAACAACAGCCCACATGTAGGAGTAAGTGGCCAGTGCAGCCAATGCCATCACACATCAATACAAACATCACACAGGGCCAGAAAATACCGGAAGAAACTACGGAAGTTGCGTACAAGGTGTGGAGCTGGATGAACACAGCAGGCCAGTCAGCATCAGAGGAGCAGGAAAGCTGCTATTTTGGGTCTGGACCCTTCTTCAGAAATGGGGGAGGGGAAGGGGGCTCTGAAATAAATAGACAGAGGCGGAGAGGGTGATGGAAGGTGGACAGAGGAGCAGATAGGTGGAGAGAAGACAGACAGGTCAAGGAGGCGGGGATGATGCCAATAAAGGTGAGTGTATGTAGGGAGTTGATATGGGGGTTGGTCAGTGAGGAGGGAGGGGCAGGTAGGTGAGAGGGAAGACGGGCAGGTCAAGGAGGCTGGGACGAGATGGGCTGATCTTGGGATGAGGTCAGGGGTGGGGAGATTTTGAAGCTTGTAAAGTCCACATTGAAACCATTGTGCTGCAGGGTTCCCAGGCGGAATATGAGGTGCTGTTACTCCAACCTTCGAGTGGCATCATTGTGGCACTGTAGGAGGCCCAGGATGGACAGGTCCCTCTTCCGCAGCTACACTGGCCCCAGCCCCCACCTCTTCCTCCGTTACATCGATGACTGTATCGGTGCCGCCTCGTGCTCCCACGAGGAACATAGAACATAGAACATAGAACATTACAGCGCAGTACAGGCGCTTCAGCCCTCGAAGTTGCACCGACCTATGAAACCAATCTGAAGCCCATCTAACCTACACATTCCATTATCATCCATATGTTTATCCAACGGCCATTTAAATGTCCTTAACGTTGGCGAATCTACTACTGCTGCAGGCAAGGCATTCCACGCCCATACTACTTTCTGAGTAAAGAGGAGCTCAAACAGTTCATCCACGTTACTAACAGCTTCTACTCTAACCTTATGTTCACCTGGACCATCTCTGATACCTCTCTCTGGAGGTCTCAGACTCCAGCATCAGCAGTTCCTACTATCTCTGAGAAAGTTGTGTACTCAGCCCATATCATCATGAAAGCCAACCTCCCATCCATGGACTCCAACTACACTTCATGTTACCACAGAAAGGCTGCCAAAATCATTAAAGACCCCTCCCACATTGGTAATACTCTTTTCAAACCTCTTCCATCAGGCAGAAAATATAGAAGCTTGAAAACATGTACCATCAGGTTCAAGGACAGCTTCTTCTCTGCTGTTATTAGCCTACTGAATGGGCCTCTCTAATTTCTAAATCTAATGTTGATCTTGCTTTTGTGCACCTCCTGCGCAGCTGAAATCCTGTATGCTTCATTCTGTCTAATTACATTTGACCTGTATGTCCTTGTATGTTATGATCTGCCTGTACTGCTCACAAAACAAAACTTTTCACAGTACTCAAGGACACATGATAACAAAAAAGCAAATCAAAAGATTTAATGGGTTTAAACCACCTTGAAGTTTATTAAACACTAACTGTATACAATGTGATATATTTGCACAAGGTCTGTATTCTGAGATAACAAGCATGGGGCTGGATGAACACAGCAGGTCAAGCAGCATCATAGGAGCAGGAAAACTTGACGTTTCGGGCCTAAACCCTTCTCTCTGTATTCTGAGATTACTGGTTATTACTATTACAGTACATAGACATAACTGAGTGACTGAACACACTACACTGGTTCCATTGCACTGAGCAGGGAGTGAATAAAAACAAGGAGAGAGTCCACATTTTGGGTTCCCCCTGTTTATAATTGTTTCAGCTGGCTTTTGTCAGCATAACACAAACTAAAGCCTGTATATTCTGAAGTTAATTCAAACTTTAAGTTGCTCTCAGACATCTGGACATCTTTTCAGGATCTTTGTGGTCATTAGAAATGCTGCAGGATTTGATTCTTCTTGCTGCTTCATTTTCCAAAGAAATAAAGAGTTTGACTGCCTGTCTTTCTAAGCTATTTGTAGATCCAAGAAGTAATGATTGATTCTTTCTTTATATTACTAAATTCTGACAGAATGTGAATGAAATGTCAAACAATGCTCAGATATGTGTCCCATCTTCCTTATGTGGTTCTACGCTCTTTAAAATACCAGTACATAAATCTGTTAGGCACAGTCATGTTGGTTTTTTTTTTGTTGCCTCCTCTTGTTTTGTTTCTCTCTTTATTGTTGCTTATTGATGCTTTCTTTCTTTTTACATTTTCTTCCTTTGAAAGAAATAGCTGAGTCATACCTGTATGTGGTGTTTACACCAAACACATACAGAGTTATGTCACTCACTCCTTTTTTTCTGCATTCACCACATTTCCAAAGGACTGTTACTGTTATTTTACATACATATAGCTAACTGATTGAACACTCTACGATGACTCTGTTGCACTGACCAGGGAGTGAGAATCTTTACACTGGACTGTCACATGTCATGTAACTGCCTTAAAGGTACACTGCCTGCCTAGTAAGGAATCTGTGCAATAAGGAAACAGAGGGTGGATACCCGCTGCGGGTTTGTCATGAACATTTGTTTTCCTTCCCTTCCATGCAATGTGCCTTGCATTGTACATCAACAAATTTTATAATGAAATCCTTATTTCTACCATACAGTTGAATGTATGCATATTATCCCTCTCTTCCCCTTTTGCTTCCCTGTATATGCTGAAAGAAGGGAAACATGTTGCAGTGTGTACAGCCTTGCCAGCCCTTCAGGGGCTAGATAGCCTTTCACTTTCTCCCTTGCAAGCCTTGATCCAAATATCCACCTTGGCAAAATAGGCAGTGAGCCAGTGATGATTGTATTGGGTGACATATAGAGCAGAGGTTAGCTAGAGGAAAATGAGGAACATATTGCTGGTTGGAAGGTCAGGGCAGTTTACCTCTTTGCTAAAGAGTTTGAAGATCTAGAGCTCATGGTTACTAAATTTAAAAGAACGATACTTGCAGAACATTAAATATATGTACAGCACCATAACATGACAACATTAGACAATGTCCTGCAGATAACTGACTGAGTAGTGGAGTTTTCTGCCGACATACTGTAAGATACTAGAAATCTTTGAACACCATGAAGCTCTAGGGCCACCTCTAGCAGAATAGAGATCCTACAGTCCGTGCTTCCTCCATGGATGCTCAGACTGGTATCATATAGGCAGATTAAAGAATTTCCTCCAATTTCTTTGCTATATTTTGTCCTTTTTTAAATTATATCTTCATAATAATAGAAGCAAAGGAGAAATATTTTCTGTTATCTTCTAATCCTGTCAATTCCATTATTAAAACAATTTTTAAACGAAATTTAAATGTTGCAGAGCTGTCCTCTGCAGAGTACTCATGAGGTACAACATCTCTGAATCACAATTTAACAGAGTGTGTGTTAGTATGCTAAACTGCAATGTAGGAAAATAGTAGCAGCAATACCTACTAACAGGGAAGTTTGAAAGCTATTGAACTTGATAATGATACATTAAAACCAGGAACTGGAAATGGTATAAATTGAAATTTTAATTACATTGTTTCTCTTTCTACATTTTGAAAATATAAAAACGGTAAAAGATTAATATAACTCATTTTGCCCTTTTAATGTTATAACTCAAAAAATCATAAAGAGGACGAAATGGCTAGGTTGTGATATCGATAATACCATTAACAAATATTCCCTTGAAAAACTGGAAAGGTCAATATTAAAAAAGGGCAGAAACTGAGACAGATTCATTTACTTTTATTTTCCCCAAGAATGGAATAAACGGAATGTCTTTCTTCTGATTCTGCTCTGCTATATTTAAATATGAGTCCGATAGAGGCAGTAACTAGATCAGTTGGAGATTAAGTATAGAACTAACACAGTTAGAAAGAATGGAATAGAGTTGTCCTGCATTATTGGGATTGCCTGAATATTCCATTTATATATTTTTATATGTAAGAGAGACTAGAAATTTCCCATGATGACTTTTAAAGTACTGAGTTATTGAGCATCTAAAGCCTTTGACCTTACCAGACTGCTTTCATTTAAATAGCACTTTGAACAATAAATAATATTTTGATTGCGTGTTCCCAACAGTGGAGCTCATTCAAACCATTTTTATATTACTGCTGAAGCGACTTAACTAGATCATCTGGTTGATGAATAGAAATGGATCATTGGTATGATTAAGTTAAAAATCAATTGTTTTGGAAGAGTACAGTAAAATTAAATTGGGAAGTTAACTAGAAAAGCCAAAAGTTTTGATATGAGGTCAAATCAAAGCAGAGGGCATCTTGTGCACACACACAAAAAAACTTGTTTAAAGTTCTAAAATGACAAAATATGGAGTAAACTTAACAATTGTAGATAAGGTAAGATGTACACAGAAAATCATAGCTTTTATGTACGTTCATTTTCTTTGTTGAGCTAATAATGACGTGCTGCATTTAAAATTGTAGACAGAAGTGTAATCAGATTTCAAGCTTTTCTAAAATAACTGTCTCCAACACACAACATAAGAACATTTATGATTTACATTTTTAATCAATTTTCATTTTCTGACAACTTATCTATTATTTCAACTTGTACTTTAATGCTTATTCTTCTCGTCCTATCAGTGCAGTCAACTGGAAGCAAGTTCTCACCAACTACACACAGTAATGTCAGGTGGTATTATTACAGTGATTGTTTTACAACACAGCAAACAAACCTTGATTTTGTGAAGGATATCTCTCTGTTGTTTCATCACTCTTTTCTTATTGACCACACATATCAGTCATGGTGGGCCCCAAAATATTATACTTGTGTGTCTTTTTCACTTATGTGTATATAAATGAAACTGTCAATAACCTCTATGTAAGACTGCTGATGTGGATGAAATTCCATGACTTGAAATATGAGCAGGGATATTAGCAATGAACTTAAATTCCAGAGAGTTCCATTTGAATTTATGAAATAACGTGTTATCATTTTATAATATATTTACACTAATACTCTATTCATCACGCCTGTTAAACTCTTTAATTCCAAAATGGATGCTTTGCTGCATAATTAGGTTAGCCACAGTCTGTACTGTGGTATAGCAATAGCCCCATCTGTAAGATAAAATATGAAAAATGTACATCATTAAGTAATCAGGAAGTAATCATTTTATTTCAGCCCTTTCCTATCCTTCTCTGTGTTATTGATGTGTAAGATGTACATTTCCTGTATTTCTACCACCATGTGCTTAATGTAAATGAGAGACCCATTTGCACAATAGCATCCACTTCTTATCTTAAAACATAATAATAATAATCCGTCAAAAAATGTCAAACATGATTTTTTGGCAGATTTTGATCATTTATATCTTAAGATAAAGGTTGACACCTGACGTAACTTCTTAATTTCTAAGCACTCAAATTAAATTTTAATTCAAACAGCATCATTTTAGTGCATTTAGTGCACTGGACTGGAAGACACCTTAGTTATGGAATACTTATACTTCTAATTGTCATAATCAGGTGAGGTGAGGTGAATCAGCTTCTTATTTTTAATCCCTTCAATCAGCCACAACCAATTCTTTTTTTAGCACGTAGTCATATCACAAGACATAGCACTAGTCATAATTAAGGAACAAATTACAAGGTTTTCTTGAGTGAAAACAGAAATTTTATTACCAAGTAGTAAGACATTATATCAACTCTTTTAAAAACCACTTTTAAAAAGGGTGGCATAGTGGCTCAGTGGTTAACACTGCTGCTGCACAGCGCCAGGGACCTGGGTTCAACTCCAGCCTTGGGCTACTGTCTGTGTGAAGTTTGTGCTTTGTCCCTGTGTCTTTGTGGGTTTCTGCTAGGTGCTCTGGTTTCCTCCCACAGTCGAAGGATATGTAAGTTAGGTGCATTAGCCATGGAAAATGTAGGTGATGGGGCTTGGTGGTCTGTGTGGACTTGTTGGGCTGAAAGGCCTGTTCCCACATTGTGGGATTCTATGATAACTTACACACAAATGCAAGTATCATGATTTGAAAGAAAAAGGAAGAACCTCTGGTGCATTTTGGATATAAAGAAAATACAGTTTAAAAGGTTCATTGAGTCATGAGTCCTTATAGCTGAAACTGAAACTATGGCCATTTAGTTATGTCTTGTGTACTCAGAAGTGGAGAATCTTTGAGTTTTGAATGGATGTTTCTCCATATTGTTTTATCACCAGAGCTGGCTTTTAAGGTAATGAGGAAGAAACAAGAGCAAAAAGAGAGGGTCTTACGGTCTTTGCTGTTGCTAACTCATTTTCTTTCGCTCTTCCTGCTCTATCAAACAGCTCATAAAATATGGTTCCTCTATGTAATGCCCTGTCTAGCTTCCTTGTTTTTCTAAGGCGGACAGTTGTAGGCAACCTTTCACGGCTAATCTGTGTACCTGGTAATGCAAATGCAAATGCAAATTAAAACAGGAAATGCAAGTTTCTGGATGCTTGACTTAGTTGACTGACTTCATGGTCTTTAGGTAAAATGATTATTTTAGTTCAGGTGATTTTATTTATTCCACATTAGCTTCCTGAATTTGCTTCAACCTGTGATCTGCTGAAGTTATTTTAGGTTTGTGTTTCTTTCTTTTGAAACTATTTTAGTCCATAATAATTTCTCTGAATATTAGGTCTCCGATACTAATATTGGATGATGGAAGGTAAAGGTTGATAGTCCATGTTTTACTACTTTTATGACGTAATAAACATTTCCTGGAGCTCTTTCAAAAGATGCAATGTCTAATATTTTTGTCTTTGTATGGGTGTAACTCAACCATCCATTTTTTTCACATTTGTGACATTGTGAAAAGTTCTACATGTTGTTATGTTTCCAGAGCACTTCTCATGATCTGAAAGTTTTAATACCAATCAGGGAATTGAATATCAATTATTTATGTTTTGTAGAAGCTAACTTGACTTAAGAAGAGTTAAAAATATATTTCATACGTGGAATCAATGCAACCCTCCTTTGGTGGTAATTTAATGTTATATTTACTCTTGAACTTAATATCAACATTGAAAACAAATGCGAAATAATCATGATTTGTACAGTTACAATGGTGTGATAAATATATAATATATATACACACACACACCTTCACTGATGAAACATTTACAGTATCATTGATTTCTTTATATTGTTCGGCTGCAAACATAATATAGAAATGCAAATGTATAAAGAAATTAAGCTTGTCTTTAGTCCAAACAACTAACCATGTATCATGTCTAAATGGCCTTCATCTGTTTCGGATCAGACAGTAATCTCTAAAAAGACGTATTATTTTTGAAATAGGGCTTCTTACTAAATAATGAGGTTAAATTCCTTATACTACTCAACTAGTAGTATAAAATTTTAATCAAAAATTATACTGCTCATTGAAAGGAAAAAAATTAAAGAAAACTTTGTTCTTTCTCTCACCAGTGGAAATTGATTTCGTTATGCAAATTACTGCTATGAATATTAAGTCACTGAAGAAAGGTTTCTAATAAAGAGACCTTTTGTTTTGAAAATGCAAAAATATATGCTTTAATTTCTTGCTAATTTACTGTTCTTTGATAATGTTCAAATTTTTCCCCACAGTGGCTTCACTGATGGTTTTAATACTGTGAATACAACTACAGGCCAACAATACTGGTTTTGACAAGCCTTCCCCAGTGTAACAATAGATCATGATTTGCAGCCCCTTATGCACAATTCTATTAGGGTGAATTTTGTCTATGGGGCTTTCCCTGAAATGAATTCTCATTTTAATGCTAGCCTCCTGCAGTTTTTAATTTTTAAACTGTAATATGAAATTGCAAATTTTACAAACATCATTTGAGAAAGCCACTAGGACAGAAATGAATGCCAAAGTGTACATATTGTGTAATTAGGCTTTTATGAAAAACAGCATATCAATGTCAAGCTAAAAATTAACTTAAAGATTCTAATTGGAAAAAAAAGTGTATACGTATATTACACCCAAGGCTGGAAATTATGTTCAGGGTTAAGACTGAGGTTATTTTAGATCATGGATAAGTACTGGAAGTATTTAATTATTTAACTTTCAATGTGGTGTGGAGGTAATATTTTGAAGACTGCAGCAGCGTTACACTAACACATTTCAAATAATCACACAACCTTTCATGTATTATACAGAGAATTATTTTGGATGTATATAGTTTTTTTTCTCATTTACTTTTACAATAACAAATGTTCTGGGTACAAAATTATATTTTCTTAATTAAAATTACATTGAAAATATGCTTCACACCTTAGCAAATTAAAGGTAATATTTTAAGATGATAATAAAATGTCAATAGAATTTCCTGGACCTTTTATATTAACATTTAATTTAAAAAGAAAATCACAGGAAGATGAATTGTTAGATGGAAAGAGTTAATTTCAGTAGTACAATTATGGAATTCAAAACTTCAAGATATAAAAGAAATGGAAAAAATGATTACCTTAAAAGCCAGTAGGCATAACTAGGAGACCGTAATGAAACTATTTTTCTGAATGAACAAATTTAAGAATTATAATGCTAGATTTTTGTATACAAACGAGTACTGGATTATTCACTAAGATTCTATTTAGGCCAGATCAGACTAGCATAGGGTTCAGGTGGCACTTTGAGCTTTGCCAGCAAATATCTCTCTGAAAGTCTTTACCTAAGCAGTTGATGTGGATTTTCCAATGCTGTGAAGACAGCAGGAGTGCAACCAATGTGCAGTTCTACCCAGGTATGGAACCTACTGCTGACTATCCCACCCCTATCAAATTTTCCTGGGCTTAGTCATTTCCATAATTAACTACATCATTCTGTTTAGATCAACTAGTGAAGAAATTACATTTAGTCATTGAACAGGATTTGAGATACTGTTAAATAATTAAAATTCAAAAGCAGAATATTCTAAAGGAAGCACAAAATACAAATTGTCTAAAGGAGCAAGTTGAAAATCATGAGATAACAAAGTGTAGAGCTGGGTGAACACAGCAGGCCAAGCAGCATCAGAGGAGCAGGAAGGCTGACGTTTCGGGCCTAGACCCTTCTTCAAAAATTCCCACTTTAGAAACAAAAACAGTCTGAATCCAAACTAAAACATAAACAGATTCTAAACAAGGCCTCACACCTAACATGCATTGTCTAACCTAAAATGTCACCTCTTCTTTACACTGATAAAACCTTTAGTTCTCTCTGGACAGCGACTTGAAAGGAATTTGGGGATTTACATATACATATTAATCAATTAAAACCCTCTAACTGATTAAATATTTAATACCATCTTAGGTTTGTTTAGTACATCCTCATCAGTGGTGTGAATCTTTGAGCATATAAATTCCTTGTCTGATACTACCTCTCTCACTAATACCTGAAGAAGGACTAAGGCTCCAAAAGCTTGTGTTTTCAAATAAACCTGTTGGATTATAATCTGGTGTCATGCGCTTTCTGACCTTGTCCACCCCAGTCCAACACCGGCACTTCCACATCATTGTTGCAATTGTACAGGGAAAGCGAAATCAGACCAAGAACATTATGTGCAGCTTTGGTCTCCTTATCTGAGGAAGAATGTTCTGGCTATCAACAGAATGCAACAAGGTGATGGTTTCCAGGGATTGCAAGATTGATGCATGAAGACAGACTGGATCACTTAGGGACTATAATCACTGGAGTTTAGAAGAAAGAGAGGTGATCTCACAGACACCTATAATATTCCAACAGAACTAGACAAGGTAAACATAGAAAGGATGTTTCCTGATAACTGGGGAATCCAGAATCGGAGTGACAGTTTAGGGATACATGTAGGTCAAGTTGGATTGAGATGAGGAGGAATTTCTTCACCTAGAGAACAGTGTGCCTGTGGAATTCTCTGCTGTAGAAAGTGGTTGAAGCGAAAACATTGAATGTTTTCAAGAAGGAGTTAAATATAGCTCTTAAGGCTAAAGGGATGAAATGATGTGGGAAGAAAGATAATAAACCATGATCATATTGAATGGTGGAGCAGGCTGGAAGGGCTGAATGACCTCGTCCAGCTCCTATTTTCCATGTTTCTATAAAATCTCTGGGTTTATGTGTAACTGCGTATATATGAACAGCAAAGCCAAGGCCATTTCACACTGTCGCATGTATGACTTGTACAAATATAGCAAAATGCCAATGCTCCGACACACAGTTATCTCTCCATGAAGATCAATATCAAGATCAGCATGGCCAGGCTTCTGAGAGTTGCATTTCTGAGTCGATCCTAAATTCCCAAAGGAGGAGAGTGAGAACGCATTTTTACTCTGCATTTTTACCACAGGAAAATATAGCGAATAATGGGAAGGCAAAATTATCCATAGGGGCAGGAGTGGCAAGTGTGTGTAAGTTCACCCACTATCAAAAAGAAGCACTTAGCATAACAGGATATCTGGCACAAAAAAAAAATCAGGAGATTAATAGGCAGGTGGCATAAACAGCTTAATGCATATTTGATGCACCTCTGTCTTCTGAATATGACTGCTACTTTAGACTCATTGTTAAAGAGCACATATTAACTTCAGTTAATCTGTTTTTCATCCAGATCAAACACAGCAAATGCAGAAGTCTCCCCAGTATGCCATTTGTCTGTTAACACAATATCTTCTGGCATCATTATTCATTCCAACTCTTTTAAGTGCCAGCCCAGAGACAAGTACCCAGCAGCTTTAGACTCATGAGAGGGAAGGGATAGCACCGGGTGATTCACAGTATGTGAAGTACCTGTAGGGATAGTTGCTAGGATTTATGGAAATGCTGTAGAGGACACCAGCATGAATGACACTGTCAGAGTTTTATTAGCTTTCTTAGGAGTAATGCACACTGCTACCAGAAGAGCAGTGGCAAGAGCCTTGATATGGATTCTCAGCTCCAATGGAAACTATCCTCTTTTTATTCCAGCATCTTACAGGCCCAGAGAATAATTTAACCAGCACCAGTGGTGTAACAGACAGGCAGTTGACAGGATCCAGCTTTCTCTCAGGAATTTATGTGCTGTGAGATTCACTGTCAGATCCTCCTGATAAATACTGCTACAGTCCTGCGAAAAACTGTTAGATTTAAAGAAAAAGCTTGAACACTCAGCAATTAACTGACAGAACTGCACCACCATGATTTTAAATAATAACAGACATCATTGTATTCAAAAGGAATTGAACAATGTCAATGCTGTTATCTCACCACTATAAGAACATAAGAACATAAGAACTAGGAGCAGGAGTAGGCCATCTGGCCCCTCGAGCCTGCCCCACCATTTAATAAGATCATGGCTGATCTTTGAGACTCAGCTCCACTTACCCGCCCACTCACCATAACCCTTAATTCCTTTACTGTTCAAAAATTTATCTAGCCTTGCTAGATTAAAAACATTCAGTGAGGTAGCTTCAACCACTTCACTGGGCAGGGAATTCCACAGATTCACAACCCTTTGGGTGAAGAAGTTCCTCCTGACCTCAGTCCTACATCTGCTTCCCTTTATTTTGAGGCGATGCCCTCTAGTCCTAGTTTCACCTGCTAGTGGAAACAACCCCCCTGCCTCCATCTTATCGATTCCCTTCATAACCTTATATGTTTCTAGAAGATCTCCCCTCATTCTTCTGAATTCCAATGAGTATAATCCCAGCCTACTCAGTCTCTCCTCATAACCCAACCCTCTCAACTCTGGAATTAACCGAGTGAATTTCCTCTGTACCCCCTCCAGTGCTAGTATATCTCTTCTCTAGTAAGGAGACCAAAACTGCACACAGTGCTCCAGGTGTGGCCTCACCAGGACCCTCTACAGCTGCAGTATAGCTTCTCTGTTTTAAAATTCCATCCCTTGAGCAATGGCAGACAAAATTCCATTTGCCTTTTTAATCACCTGCTGCACCTGCAAACCCACCTTCAGCGATTCATGCACAAGGACACCCAAGTCCCTTTGCACAGCAGCGTGCTGCAATTTTTTACCATTTAAAACATAGTCCATTTTGCTGTTATTCCTACCAAAATGGATGACCTCACACTTATCAATATTGTACTCCATCTGCCAGACCTTTGCCCACTCACTTAGACTATCTATAGCCCTCTGCAGACTTTCAGTGTCTTCCGCACACTTTGCTCTACCACTCACCTAAGTGGCATCTGCAAATTTTGACACGCCACACTTAGTCCCCAACTCCAAATCATCTATGTAAATTGTAAACAATTGAGGTCCCAACACTGATCCCTGAGGCACACCACTAGCCACTGACCGCCAACCAGAAAAACATCCATTTACCCCTACTCTTTGCTTTCTACTGGTCAACCAATCCTCTATCCATGCCAATACATTACCTGTAATACCATGCAACTTTATCTTATGTAGCAGCTTTTGGAGTGGCACCTTGTCAAATGCCTTCTGGAAATCCAGATACACCACATCCACAGGTTCCCCATTGTCCACCATGCAAGTAATGTCCTCAAAGAATTCCACCAAATTAGTTAAACATGACCTACCCTTCATGAACCCATGCTGCTGTTCCCAATGGGACAATTTACATCCAGATGTCTTGCTATTTCTTCCTTAATGATAGATTCAAGCATTTTCCTCACTACCGAAGTTAAGCTAACTGGCCTAGAGTTACCTGCTTTTTGTCTACTTCCTTTTTTAAACAGGGGCTTCATATTGGTTGTTTTCCAATCTGCAGGAACCACCCCAGAGACCAGTGAATTTTGGTAAATAATTACTAGTGCATTTGTTATTTCCCCCATCACCTCTTTTAGTATCCTGGGCTGCATTTCATCAGGGCCAGGAGACTTGTCTACCTTTAGTCCCTTTAGCTTGCCCAGCACTGCCTCCTTAGTGATAATGATAGCTCCTAGGTCCTCACCTGCTATAACCTTCTTGCTATTAGTTTTTGGCATGTTATTTGTGTCTTCCACTGTGAAGACCGACACGAAATAACTGTTTAATGTCTCGGCTATTTCCTCATTCCCAGTTATTAAAGGACCAATGTTTACCTTCGCCACTCTTTTATGATTTACATATTTATAGAAACTTTTGCTGCCTGTTTTTATATTCTGAGCTAGTTTATTCGCGTGATCTATCTTACTTTCCTTTATAACTTTTTTTGTGGCTTTCTGTTGGCCTTTAAAGATTTCCCAGTCTGATACTGATCTGATTTCTATCTGATACTTTCCTTTATTTCATTAGACATCCACGGCTGGTTCTCTCTTTTCCTACAGTTCTTCCTTATCACTGGAATATACTTCTGCTGAGCACTGTGAAAAATTGCTTTGAAAGTCCTCTGTTGTTCCTCAATTGACCCACCATAAAGTTTTTGCTCCCATTCTACCTTAGCTAACTACTTCCTCATTCCTCCATAGCACAGGACACAGGTACTGGATTTAAACTTCTCATGCTCCATCTGTATTTTAAATTCGACCATACTGTGGTTGCTCCTTCCGAGAGGATCCCTATCTGTGAGATCATTAATTATTCCTGTCTCATTACACAGGACTAGATCGAGGATAGCTTGCTCCCTCGTAGGTTCCATTACATATTATTCAAGGAAGTTATCGCAGATGCATTCTATGAACCCCTCCTCAAGGCTGCAATGACCGACCTGGTTTGACCAATCGATATGTAGATTAAAATCCCCCATGATAATTGCTGTACCATTTTTACATGCATTAGCTATTTCTACGTTTATTGCCTGCTCCACCACAATGTCGTTATTTGGTGGCTTATAGACCACACCTATCAGTGACTTCTTCTCCCTGCTGCTATTCCTAACTTCCATCCAAATGAATTCAACGTTTTGTTCAGTAGAGCCTATATCATCTCGCACTACTGCCCTGATATCATCCTTAAAAATCAGAGCAACACCACCTTCCTTACCTTCCAAACAGTTTGATATCCCTGAATATTTAAGTCCCAGTCATGTCCATCCTGTAACCATGTCTCTGTAATGACCACTAAATCATACCCATTTACCATGATTTGCACTGTCAACTCATCCACCTTGTTTCCAATGCTCTGAGCATTCAGATAAAGTGCCCTTATGCCAGTTTTTGCACCTTCTTTTTGGGTCCTATTACCTCCATTACTAACAGTTCTTGAGTTCTCCTTCCCTTTAACTTTTTTCCTAATTTTCAATTGAGTTGAAGCATCCTCATCACCTGCTAACCTGCTGCTTTGCCTTACATTAATTGTTATTCTCCCTCTACACTCACTTCTCCCCTCCCCCCTACTTACTAGTTTAAAGTCCTATTAACCACCCTATTTACCCTTTTTGCCAGAACACTGGACCCGGCCCCGTTCAGGTGGAGTCCATCCCAGCGGTATAGATCCCTCCTGTCCCGGAACTGATGCCAGTGCCCCATGAAAAGGGAACCCTCTTTCGCATACCACTCTTTTAGCCACGTGTTTAATTCCCTGATCCTCGCCTCCCTATGCCAATTTGCACGTGGCTCGGGCAGCAATCCAGAGATTATGACCCTTGAAGACCTGTTTTTTAATTTTGTTCCTAGCTTTTCATAATCCCGAAACAGGTCTTTTTTCCTAGTCCTGCCTATGTTGTTAGTACCTACGTGGACCACAACAACTGGACCCTCCCCCTCCCTCTCTAGTATTCTTTCAAGCCAGTCAGAGATGTCTCGCACTCTGGCACCGGGCAGGCAATACACCATGCGGGATTCTCTATCCTGTTCGCAAAGGATACGGACTATCCCTCTGATGATAGAATCCCCTACAACTACAATCTGTCTTTTTGCTCCCCCCTCTTGAATGGCTTCCTGGACCATTGTGCCGTGGTCAGTTGACTCATCCTTCCTGCAGCCCTGTTCCTCATCCACGCAGGGAACAAGTGCCTCATACCTGTGGGACAATGTCAAGGGCTGCGGCTCCTGTGTTCCTGTCTGCAGGGTCCCTCTACCTGCCTCACTCGCAGTCACATACTGCTGTCTTTGCCCGCTGATCGAATTAACATTAGTTAATCTAACAGGTGTGATTGCCTCCTGGAACACAGTATCCAGGTATTTCTCTCCATCCCAGATGTGCCGCAATGTTTGGAGTTCGGATTCCAGCTCATCAATTCACAACAATGTATATTTGAAAATCATTTTACGTTTCACTCCCACTCCTGACAAAAAATCCTTTGTATGTTACAACAATATTACATTTGCATTCATTTTTTTCCAAAGAGGAAAGCAAAGGTCTTGGTCTTCCAGAATTTGCTTCCATTTTCCTCAGTGTTCTTTAATGCCCTCTGACATAAGAGTCTATCAGTGTTTTTTTTTTGGCTATTCAGTTTTCCACAATCACGTCTCAGATCTAACTGCTGTGAATATTTCAGGTCCTTGTTTGAGTTGCTGGCACATACCCATCTGCCTTCTCACAGATTTTCAAGCTAACTCTGCTATCTGCTTTCTACCACAAGTCTCTGCAAGGACCATTGTAGATTTCTTCCACTGGAAATGCCACATTAAGGCAGCCTTCTGACTGTAAAAAGATTAAATAGAACACCGAAATGTTTATTGCTTTCGCATCTTCTCCCACTACTTTGTAAAATAAATATGGATTACCTATTTAAGAGTTCCCTAAATTGCATTCACTTCCAAGTTATTACCAGTTTCTCAATCAGATGCCCAAACTCATTCAGATCTCACATTTATCACTTTAATCTTCAACCTAAAATCTATATCCCTAAAACTAAAAGTTAAATTCTGTAACATATGAACAATGAATCAGATGTTGCCACTGGCCCTACACAGTTGGCAGGGAATGTAAGCATTCAGTATCTGGAAATTGAGTAGATATCGAGGAGGCAGAAGCACAGGAGGCAAGGGTGCCAAGTACAGTTGGGCAGTCACATGTCTAGAAGGAATGCTTCAGCTGACAATGGGATAACTTGGACATGATGCAGGCAATGGACAACCCCAGGCATCAAAGGACATGGGAGGTAAAAGAAGGGCAGGACAGTAATTGAGAGCAAACCGCCGACACTGATGTACTGCCACAGAGTTACCTGCAGATGACAGAGAACCAATGCTGTCTAAGGCTGTGGGCAGATGCAACATTGTTGATCAAGAACTTCCATTTTGTAGCACTGGTCATCATGCCCTGAAAGTGCCCATCAAAGTTACTCTGTTCTTCTAGCTTCCAGCTCCTCTAAAGGATCTTTTGCAGATCATGGTAACATCTTAAAAATGGCTGCAGCTTACTGCTTCTTTCCATTCATTGGTGCTCTCTCGGTCAGAGCTGGTCATCATATTTACTTAACCACAAACATGGTCTCTCAGGTATAGAGGGCAATGAGTTTTACCCTCATTTCTGGATTCACTCCACTGCAGAACATCACCAAGTTCATTCATGAGGTCTTCAAGGCCTGCAATGACCAGTGACTGAGATCGATCAACAGGAAGAGCTTCCACTCCCTCAACATTCAAATGGTCTGTAGCTATAACAAGATCTTCTTGTAGGTGTACATTTCCTTCCTGATAGCTTCCACAATTTCTTCACTCTCTGCTACACCAGGCTGGCTCAGATCTTCATTCAAACCTCAAATGAGTGTGAATGGATCCTAAGGAGCAAAGGAGATCACTTGAAGAGATGGCTATTGATCCTTTTATGGGAGGTCCTGGAAGAGGCAAGGAAACAATATAACCAATGCTACCTGCACAACAGAACAGTCATGTATCATGGTCTCAGGCTTCTGAGGATGTGATTCCAGTGCATGGATCAGTAGGTTAATGTCAGTGTTAAACCATCTTATACGTCATCATATTATTAACATATTTCAATAGACTACACGTTGCTGTACTCCCCATAACATGGCCTTCCGGGGAAACGTGGATCTGGAGGACAGTGAGGCACTATAACAAGACAGTTCATTAGGGGAAGAGCAGGAGGTAAAGAAAGGAGGTGGAATTGGAGCCCAAAGGAGATGATACTGAGCAGCTTTCTCCTGCATGACTTTCTCCTTAGACCCAGGAAAGCATCAATGAAATGAGGGGCATCTTTGCCCTGAATGCCAGTCCTCTGGCTCCCCTGTGACATCCTGCATTTCTCTGGTGACATGGATAGGTTTGGCATAGCTTCCTTGAAGAAACCAATACCACTTTTCAACTGACCCATTTGTATTCCCAGCCCCACGGCCTCTTTGTGGGCACAAAACCTATCTTCATGTCAATTAAGGGCTAATCTCCCTCAAAAATCTAAAATTTTAAACTCATACTCACCGGAGGCAAGTTTCTTACCCCAAAACAGACCCCACCTCTGTCTTCCAACTTCCTGGCAAAAATGAATCTGAAGAAAACACTGCAAAGCATAACAGTAAATATATTGAGAACTTTCTGTAGTTTATGGCATGTATTGTTGTAACAACGTTGTGTCAACCTTTTATCAGCTGCTATTCCTTTGACCATATTATGTCTGGTGTATCATAGGCAAAACGAAAAACATAAAATAAAGTTGTGAAATTAAAGTAGTGGAAATAAAGCAATGGAACTTCCACCAGTTATCAGAATTCCAAAGGCATCATCTACAAAGGCACTATCTACAACAACAATTTGCATTTATTTCGCACCTTCCTTTGTAAACCATCAAAAGGAGCATTATCAAACAAATTTTGACATTGAGCCATATTGCAACTGATGGCCAAAAGCATGGTCAAAGTGAATCTTAAAAGGATGAAAGAGAAAAAAAGACGAGGAGAGATCTGAGAAATTACAAAGAGGAAGCTATCTTACTCCTTGAGCTCGTTCCAAAATTCTGTGACATCATTGACTGAAATTTTTGCAGAGTCTGAACTTCCTGCACCCCAGAGAGAATGTCAGGGCCAGGCCCACTTCTGCTTTAAGTTGTTGTGTGATGGGCCTTTGAGCAGAATGAGGCAAGATCTCCCTCTGTCTACAGGAAGAATTCCTGCCACACATTGCTGATAGACAAATCGAGACCAACAGCTCTGCACTTCGGCAACACCAGCAGGAATGGTGGCCATTGCCAGCCCTGCAGATACGGCAAAGCTGTTCTGTTCAGAAGTGAACCAAGAGATTCAGCTACACCCGAGATCTCACTGGGACTAAACTGACAAGGAACCGTTGAAGTGTTTGGGAGGCATGTTGGACAGCGGAAAAAGTGGATTTGAGGAGGTAAAACAGTGGGAGAGGATTCAGACTGACTCTGGGGGCCCAGCAAAGGGTAATCTTCCCCTTTAAATGACCAGCAGTTGGAGGGTAAAACTTGCTCAGCAGTTGCAACAGTTGCGCACAAGTCTCTCAAATTACACATTAAATTGGAGGAACAATGGGTCGAGGGCCTTAAAGAGGGCATTAGATGCTGGTTTAAGGGCCTCCCTAGGGCCACAAACAGGTGATGCTTTGATACCTCTATGATCACTTGTACAATTGTTTTGGTAATGGAACAGTTTGGCAAGCAGCAGGCATGCAACGAATGGCACTGAACCCTAATTTACAGCTCCACATATCTACTTCCTCAGCTACTGTTTGCCCACAAAATTCAACTTCATAGTTGATCTTTTGTTTTACCTCAAGTACATGCCTTTTCCTGTTGTCCCTTAACATGATTGGGTGACAAAAAAATCAAAGTCAGTTTCAAAAATTGTAATTGGACCAACTTTGATTATTCTTTGCTGAAGAGAGCTCCATACTTCTACCACACCATATGCTCAGAAGTATTCCTATGTTTACTCCTGTAAGGTCTGGATCTACCTTCCAAACTAATCCTGACCTGATCTTGTTCTCCCCAACGACCAGGATCAGTTTCTTTCAATCTATTCCTACGTGTTTCTATCAATCTTGTGAAAGTTTTAATCAAATCATCACTCAATCTTTAAGATTCCAGAGAATACAGCCCTGATTTGTGTAATCTCTCCTTGTAATTTAACCCTTAGAGTGCAGCTATCATCCTGTTAAATCTACACCGTACTTCCTGCAGGATAAGTGTATCATTTCTAAGGTATGGTACCCAAACGTGTGACACACAGGATTAGCTAAACCTTTATTCTAATAACAGCTCCTAAGAATGTGTGTATGTATCTATGTCATGATGATGGCGGGTCAGACGGATCTGAGGCCTAACTGTGTTGGTTCCAAAGATATCTTCTTCTACCATCTCCTGAAAGTACAGAAACTGTTCACAGTGCTCGAGATGTGGTATGGAAGGTTTGAGTTATGAAGAAAGACGGGATAGGCTGGGTCTTTTTTCACTGCAGCATAGGAGGTTGAGAGGTGATCTTGTCGAGGTTTATAAAACTATGAGGTGTATAGATAGGGCTAATGGTAAATGTCTTTTCCCTAGGACAGGGGATTTCAAAAACACAGGGGCGTTTTTAACGTGAGAGGAGAGAGATTTTGAAAAGACATGAGGTGCAAATTTTTTACACAGAGGGTGATTCGTGTATGAAATGAAATTCCTGAGGAAGTGATGGATATGGGCAGAGTTACAATGTTTAAAATACACTTAGATAAGTACATGAATAAGAAAGGTCTAGAGGTATATGGGCCAGGAGCAGGCAGGTGGGACCCTTTTAGTTTGGGATTATGTTCGGCTTGGACTGGTTGGACCGAAGGGTCTATTTCCATGTTGTATGACTCTATGACTATGACTATGTTGTCTAACAGAGCTTTACGTAATTGTAGTATGTATTGTATCCCTTGTATTCACATGTTCTAGCTACAAAGGTCAACACTTGATTATTTTCTGTACTTGTCCATGACAGTTTAGTGATTCAGGTACCTGGGCATTAGGTCTCTTTGGACCTCCAATGATTTTGGCTTTTCATCATATGGCAAGTACTCTGTTCAATCCTTTTTAGGTTCAGATTAGATGCATTCACATTACATTGAAATCTATTCGTCACAGATTGGCAGTTAATCAATCAATATCTCTGTAATATTATGATTTTGCTTATGCTGCTTACAGAGCTGCCAAATTTGCGTCACAAGGAAACCTGGATATGTGGTTTTCTACCCCACTGTCTAAATCTTTAATAAAAACAGTGAATAACTGAGATCCCAACATACGCCCTTGCAGGACACTTACATTCACTTGCTGTTAATCAGATTACCAGCCATTACTTCTACTCTCTCTCCTGCAACTCAGTTAATTTCCAAACAAAGTAATAGATTGAAAAACAAAAGAACTGCGGGTGCTGTAAATCAGGACCAAAAACAAAGTTGCTGGAAAAGCTCAGCAGGTCCGGCAGCATCTGTGAAGGAAAAAACAGTTAACGTTTTGGGTCCGGTGACCCGATTGCCTCAATGCCATGAGCTCAAACAACCTCTTGTAAGGAATTTTATCAAATGCCTTCGGGAGGTCCAATTAAATAGCTTCCATAGATGTTTAGAGTTCTACTCACCACTTCAAAAAAAATCACTCAGGTTTATCAGAAAAGACCAACTGTTTACAAATTCATCTGGTGATCTCTAGTCAGCTAAAGATTTTCAAAGCATTCAGCCATGCAATCCTTAATTTTAGACATGTGATTTCCCAGTAATAAATGTTAGACTAACTAGTTTATAATCATCTGGTTTTCCTCTCTCACCTTTCTTGAATAGCAATTCAGAGGAAGAAGCAGGGCCAGAGCTAAGAGTGGCTTTAGAGGAGTTTCATCTGCTGGACGATGGGAAGGAAGAGATGAGGCAGAGGCAACTCATCAGATGATTATGGTCTTAGTGACAAAGAAATCCATGAGCTCCTCATAAGGCACAGCGGAAAGAGATTTAACAAGATATAATCGCGATAAGAAAACATATCATAATTTACTTGTGCATTCCTGGATAATCCAAGCATATGGCAAATTCAGTTGCCTGCAATACTTAATCAGTTCTGCATCGTTTGGGTTTAAGGGAGTAGAAATGGGGGACATGCTGGGAAAACGACCAGGGAGACTACGAGGTTTAACAGGAAAATGACCAGGGAGAGTATTGGGTTTAACGGAGACTCAGACACTAAATGTCATGTTGTTTAGAGGGCTGAAGGCCTGGATGGGATATTCCAAGTGCAATTGGGTCCCAGTTATACCTGTCTCTGCGTGGAGTACGTGGAACTTGCCTTGTTCCAATCCTATTCCAGGCCCCACCCCCAACTCTTTCTCCAATATATCAATGATATCATCGGTGCTGCTTCCCTCTCTCATCCGGAATTGGAAAAGTTCATCGATTTTGCTTCCCATTTCCACCCTGCCCTCACTTTCACCTGGTCTATCTCTGACACCTCCCTTCCCTTCCTCGACATCTCTGCTTTCATTTCTGGGGATAGTCTAGCCACTAATATCCACTAAAAACCCACTGACTCCCACAGCTACCTGGACTATATATGTTCACACCCTGCTTCCTCCATTGCATTCTCTCAGTTCCTCCATCTCTGTTGCATATGTTCAGATGTTCACTTCAATAAGGGAGCCTCCAACATGTCCACCTTCTTCCTCAACTGAGGATTCCCTAGCAGCATTGTTGACAGGGCCCTTAACCAGGTCCGACTCATCTCCTGCACTTCCGCCCTCACCCCTTCTTTTCCATCCCGCAACAGCAATAGGGTTCCCCTTGTTCTTACCTACCATCCCACCAGCATCCACATCCAGAAGATCATCAGATGGCATTTCCACCACCCCCAGCAAGATGCCACCACTAGACAAATATTCCTGTCCCCTCCCTTGTCCACTTTCTGCAGGGACTGTTCCCTCTGGGACACCCTGGTCCACACTTCCTTCACACCCAACACTCCCCCACAGCCCCAAAGCACCTTCCCCTGCAATCGTAAAGGTGCAACACCTGCTCATTTACCTCCTCCCTCCCCACTATCCAAGGGCCCAAACATAACTTGCGTGAAGCAACATTTCACCTGCACTTCCCAGAATCTGGTCTACTGCATTCGCTGCTCACTATGTGGTCTCCTCTATCTTCGGGAAATGAAGCATAGACTGAGTTACTGCTTCGCAGAACATGTCCTTGAGCTACCTGTTGCCTGTCACTTTAACACTCCACCCTGTTCCCTGGCCAGCATCTCTGTCTCTGGCTTGCTACAGTATTCCAGCAAAGCCCAACGCAAGCTGGAAGAACAACTCCTCATTTTCCGCTTGGGGACCCTGCAGCCCTCCAGACGCAATATCAAGCTCCATAACTTTAGGGCCTGAATCTCCCAAGTCCTAGCCCCCCTACCCCACACCCCAGGCCTTGTTATCACATAGTTTGCCATTATGCACTACCTATTGATAGCCACTAACAGTCCCAATTAACAACTATTCACCATCCCAGCCAGATCATTAACAACTCCTTTGTCTATCCAACTGCTCTTCTCTCTTTTCGGGCTCTATCCTATCATTTACTCCCAAAAAACATTTCTGAGGAAGGGTCACCGGACCCGAAACTTTAACTCTGATTTTTTCTTCACTAATGCTGCCAGACCTTGAGCTTTTCTAGCAACTTCTGTTTTTGTTGCTGTTAATTGGGAGAAGGGCGGCATGGTGGCTCAGTGGTTAGCACTGCAGCCTCACAGCACCAAAGACCCAGGTTCAATCCCAGCCCTAGGTGACTGTCTGTGCAGAGTTTGCACATTCTCCCCATGTCTGCGTGGGTTTCCTCCGGGTGCTCTGGTTTCCTCCCACAGTCCAAAGATGTGCATGCTAGGTGGATTGGCCATGCTAAATTGCCCATAGTGTTCAGGGGTGTGTGGGTTATAGGGGGATGCATCTGGGTGGGATGCTCCAAGGGTTGGTGTGGACTTGTTGGGCCAAAAGGCCTGTTTCCACACTGTAGGGATTCTAATAACTCTTTTCCTCCTCTGGGTCATAACAGCATAAAGTAAGGATTTAATGCTTCAGTTAAATAGGACATTGATGAGAGATAGTAGTAACTGCCGACGCTGGAGAATCTGAGATAAAACGTTGTGGAGCTGGATGAACACAGCAGGCCAAGCAGCATCAGAGGACCAGGAAAGTTGGCGTTTCGGATCAAGACCCTTCTTCAGAAAAAACAAATGGTATAGGCGCCACCTTGTGCACCCACGAGGAGCTCGAACAGTTCATCCACTTCACCAACACCTTCCACCCCAACCTTAAGTTCACCTGGACCATCTCTAATACCTCTCTCTCCTTCCTGGACCTCTCTGTGTCCATCTCCAGCAATCACCTAGGAACTGATATCATTTTCAAGCCCACCGACTCCCACAGCTACCTAGAATACGCCTTCTCCCACTCACCTTCCTGCTAAAATGCCATCCCTTATTCCCAATTCCTTCACCTCCGCCGCATCTGCTCCCAGGATGAGGCATTCCACTCCCATACATCTCAGATGTCCTCATTTTTCAAGGACCGCAACTTCCCCCCCTCAGTGGTCGAGAACGCCCTCGACCGTGTCTCCCGCATTTCCCGCAACTCATCCCTCTCACCCCCTCCCTGCAATAACAACCAAAACAGAATACCCCTCATCTTCAAGTACCACCCCACCAACCTCCAGATCCAACGCATCATCCTCCGAAACTTCCGCCATCTGCAATCCAACCCCACCACCAAAGACATTTTTCTCTCCCCACCCTTATCTGCTTTCCGGATGGACCACTCTCTCCGTGACTCTCTTGTCTGCTCCACACTCCCCTCCAGCCCCACCACACCCAGCACTTTTCCCTGCAACCGCAGGAAGTGCTACACCTGCCCCTACAGCTCCCCCCTCAACCCCATCCCAGGACCCAAGAAGACTTTCCACATCAAGCAGATGTCCACCTGCACATCTGCTAATGTGGTATACTGCATCCGCTGTTCCCGTTGTGGCCTCTTCTACATCGGGGAAACCAAGCGGAGGCTTGGGGACCGCTTTGCAGAACACCTGCACTCAGTTCGCACTAAACAACTGCACCACTCAGTCGCGAACCATTTCAACTCCCCCTCCCATTCCGCACACGACATGTCCATCCTGGGCCTCCTGCAGTGCCACAACGATGCTACCCGAAGGTTGTAGGAACAGCAACTCATATTCTACTTGGGAACCCTGCAGCCCAATGGTATCAATGTGGATTCCACAAGCTTCAAAATCTCCCCTCCCCCACTGCATCCCAAAACCAGCCCAGCTCATCCCCGCCTCCCTAACCTGTTCTTCCTCTCACCTAGCTCCTCCTCCCACCTCAAGCCCCACCCCCATCTCCTACCTACTAACCTCATCCCGCCCCCTTGACCTGTCCGTCCTCCCTGGACTGACCTATCCCCTCCCTACCTACACTCACCTTTATTGGCTCCATCCCCGCCTCTTTGACCGGTCTGTCTCCTCTCCACCTATCCTCTCCTCTATCCATCTTCCATCCGCCTCCCCCTCTCTCCCTATTTATTTCAGATCCCCCTTCCCTTCCCCCATTTCTGAAGAAGGGTCCAGGCCCGAAACGTCAAGCTTTCCTGCTCCTCTGATGCTGCTTGGCCTGCTGTGTTCATCCAGCTCTCCACCTTGTTATCTCAGATTCTCCAGCATCTGCAGTTCCTACTGTCTCTGAAACACTTGCATTTTATGTATGTCTTTACTCCCACCAGAACTTTCAAACCGCTTTACAGCCACTGTAGTGTTTTTAGCGTTGCTGCTGTTGTGATGTAAGAAACTCAGCAGCCAATTTGCACACAGCCAGCTTCCACAAAGAGGAACTTGATAGTGACCCCATCACTTGTTTTTGTGGTGTTGACTGATGAATTAATATTCCCCAAGACACAAGGATAACTCCCCTGGTCTCCTTGAAAATAGTGCCATTGGTCTTTTATGTCCATCCTACACAAGAGTAGTTGAGATCTTGGTTTAACATCTCATTCAAAAGATAACACTCCCTCATTGACCATGGCCTGTGAGAGCAAATTTATCAGTGAAGTACAACAAAACATGCAGACATTATAACTCGGCAGTGCACAAATATAAAGCAGCCCTGCAGCTAGCTTTCCTTCTCTGAAAAATTCCAATGCAACATCAATATTGCTTCTGATAGGAGTGTTGGTTTTCAGCACATTTTGAACACATTTGGTACATAAAGTGTATCCTATGGCTATTAAACTTTTAAAGATGTGCAGTAAAGGGAAAATATTGATGCATGCATTGCTTGGATTTTTAGTAGAGTTCCTCTTGGTGTGCTGGAGAATGGGAATGAGGGATGTGAGTCAGAACAGCACTGGCTGCTTCAGGATGGAAGTTCAAGAAGGCAAGGTCAACTCCTCCCCCTACTCTAGATACAAGGACTACAGTGCCACATCTTCTTGAAACGCAGAACAGGCTTCAGGGGCCGATTGGCCGACTTCTGTCCCTAATTCATGTGATTATACATGTATATGTACAGTTCTAAGGGTGCAGACATTTTTTTTTGGCAATTTTGAGACTCAACACAATTTGGGATATGCAATAAGAAAGAAGCCAAGATGCACCTTGGGTGTAATCAGTGTTTCAGGTTTGATTCAAAATGTTACATGAACTGTCCCAAACGTTATGATGAGTATTCAAATATACACATGACACAGATGGTTTGGAGGACGAAGGTGGAGTTTGGGATCAAAGAGAGTGTATTGTGTTGACGGCAAAAAGTTTCAGCCTAAAAATGTTAGTTGTAGAATTCTTCCCTTGTGCAGTATTGGACAGTGGATGCACATCTATTGTGTGCGGAATAGACTGGCTAAAATGCTATCTAGACTGAGTGCAAAGGACTGTGGACAAAGTGAAGCAATTTGAGAGTTCCACCAGTTTCCGATTTGGGAACAATACACACTAAAATCTTAAGAAATAGTCAAGATGTAAATTGCAATTTACACCATCAGGATACTATGTCATTCCTTTAACGGAAATGAGGTACCCACAAAGAACTTGAAAATTTGCGACTGATAGCTGAGAACAAAATTTGCATGACAAAGTCAATTGTATTAAAATTACACAGGCAGTTTCCCAGCTGTCCTCTAAAAATTACATTTTTCGTAAACACTAGACAAGTAATGTGCAGGGAGGAATAATAAGCTTATGGAAGAAACAAGTGATGGATGTGAGAGGTCAATGAAATTCCAAAGGACACTGTGATAGCCCTAGAGTATTTTTTAAGCAAAGGATTTCACTGAAATATCTTTTTAAAAAAAATCAGTGAAGGGAAGTGGCATCACTGGAATTGCCAGCATTTTAAAAACACATTTCTAATTGCGCAGAGGGCAGTTAAACACATTGCTGCGGGTCTAGAGTTACCTATTGGCTCGGCCAGTAAGGACAGCAGTTTCCAGATTTTTTTCTGGCAGTCAATAGTAGTTTCATGGTCATCGTTAGACTATTAATTCAAAATCATGTAGGATTTGAATTCAGGTCGGTAGAAGATTACTTTGATTGCTGAATTAATAGTCTAGTGATAAAGCACTAGGCCATCACCTCCCAGGAAACACCACCAAGTCTTGCAACATTGCTATCTTTAAAACACTGGTAGGCACCTGGACAAGCATGAGCAATCCAGTATTGCCTCTTAATAGCACAGCAACCACAAAGCCACACAGCTTGAGGTACACAGCTGGCTTGGCTGACACTCTCTCATACACTCTCTCATCTTTGTCATGGTTTAACAGCCAGGTCACAGTTTACCTGTCTGTAGCTACATCCAATCTAAACACCTTCTCTAGTTCACCACTACTTTGTCCCCAATGCCCACTTGCCACCTGCATCTGGTCATTGTTCAGTGGGACAACATTGCACACTTGCAATTAAATGGACAATTCCAAACAAGAGTTTTTACTTACATCCACCAAAATGGAACACAAACAAAAAAAAAAAGCTTCAGTTTGCTCTGACGATGCAAACTAGGGATAATGCAGTGTGGTGCTGGAGGAACACAGCAGGCGAGGCAGCATCACAGGAGCAGGGAAGTTAACATTTCGGGTTGGTACATTTCCTCATTAGTGGAGATGGGGAAGGGAGCTCAGAAATAAATATAGAGGAGGGGTGGGGCTGGGGAAGGTAGGTGGGATAGTGATAGGTGAGTGCAGGTAGGGAGTAGTGGGGATTGGTCATGAGTTGGGAGGGGCAAATAGGTGGGAGAGGAGATGGACAGGTTGTATCAGGTCAAGGAGACGGGGATGAGAGGGAGGGTGGACATGGGATGAGGTCAGGGGTTGGTGAAATTCATGTTTAGGCCAGTGGACTATAGGTTCCTGAGGCGGAATATGAGGTGTTGTTCCTGAGCTCCCTTACCTAACCCCTCCCATTTCTGAAGAAAGGTCCCGACCCAAAACACCAACTTTCCTGCTCCTCTGATGCTGCCTGGTCTGCTGTTTTCCACCAGCTCCAAACCGTGTTATCTCTGACTCCAGCATCTACAGTTCTTGCTATCTCTGAACGCAAACTAGGTGCTGTCAGTATGACAAGTAACCATTTTACATTCCATGATGGTCTGCTGCACGAGTTCCTAGCTACTGGAAGTGGACATGAATCAGGTCTTTTCTGGCTTGTAGCATCTGACATAGCCTTGCTCTGTAATGGACAAGAAGAGCTTCCTCCTCCCCAATGTCGTCATCCTCCTCCGAAGACTTGCTCCTGTTCTTCCAGTTCCTCAGCATCTGTCACATCAGCTTGTTTCTTGCTCTAATTGTGACAAGCATTACATGCCTGTGAGATGCAGCACACTGTCCAGATATACTGGAGAGGAGTCCTAGATCAGTTCAAGTAATGGAAATACATCATCAGCACCTTCAGTGTCTGCTTTACCATGGCCCCAGTCGAAGCACACACAGCACCATATCTGCACTCTGTATCAGTCTGCACAACTGACTATGATGTCACCTATGGTTGTATAGGCAATAACCCCGTGACCCAGTAAGCTGATCCCTTAAATGCACGAGGAACACGAGAGTGCTACAGGATGTACCAGTCTCGGCAGCTGCCAGGGCAGTGGGCACACACCTCCGGGACTTGGTAACAATGATCACAGATTACCTGTACATGAATCAAGCAGACTCCTTCCTGTTGATGAATTCTGCAGTGTTGTGGTACTGCCCTCTCAGTGTCACGTGTGTACAGTTGATGGTGCTCTGCACACAGGAGAAACCAGCGATGGTTCCAAATACTACTGCTTGGTCTGCAGCACTGAACTTGCCATCAGAAAACCAAATGAACCGGTGTGATATTGTACAGATTGTATTGGCCACAGTCCTTGTGCGTACTTAGGTGCACGACTGAGAAATTTCACACAGGGCACCCATCACTCTCTGGAAGGAACCAGTTACAATCAACTTCAAAGTGGCTGTCAGCTTCACAGCCATTGGAGTAGGATGGCTTATTCCTGCAGCCCTCAGGTCCTGATCCAGCATCAGACACAGCTCCATCACCATGTCTCCAGAAATTTAGAGCCTCCTATGGCACTATGCTTCATTTAACTCCAGGAAATGGTGTTGGAGATGAAAAAGACTGGGCCTCCTCCACATCCCACGCATCCTGAGATGCTCCCACCTTGAGTTGAGTGCTCCCACCGCTCTGTAGTAGCCTGTTGCTGTTCCTGAGCTTGCCATTGACCCAGATTCTCCTGCATCCACCTTCATCTTCTCAGGAAGGTAGCCTCATCAACCAACATCCAACAGTGGCACGTGCAGGACTCGCCATGGAAATAATGAACATTGGGAACATAAGGAGCTAAACAGGTTCTTGGATCTCAGAAGAATCAGTGGTAGAGTACCCTGCAGATGAGGATTGAGCACATTCCTCCATTCAGTGAGACATGCTGAACCCTGATAACAAGGACCATATCTCCATCAGTCATTCAGCTTCAGCCTTGGTCTGTGCAGCAACTGGTGAAAGTGCTGCTCTGGCTAAGCTACCAGCAGATTACAAGAGTGCCGCTGCACTTTGATCCCAACTCATTCCAGACTCATATCAGTCAATCAACTTCTCATTGCATTCTGTTCAGAACATTGTTAAGCTTGCATGAAAGATAATAAAGTGATGATCTTCACCTTGCACAGCACCCTGGATATTGCATGCACAGTTGTTCACCTTTGGCCAGCACTGGCCTCTTTTAAGAGATTGTGGGTCAATCTAGCAAGAGATAACATGCTCAATTTGCAAACAGCAATGGTCATGCGTGATTAAACTTAAATGGGCTTAAAGCAGAATTTAAATTTTAAAGTCAGGCTTCAGGAGATTTTAGATATAGAGGAATAGATATTAGAGAAACAAAACTGGAAATAACTCTGAATCAACAGACATACCTATAAAATCAGACCCAATCCCCCCAAAGAGGAAGAAGCAGGCCAGCTGAGAAGTTTAATTGGGCAATTAAACTGATCACACACACCGAATAGGTTGGATGAATGTTACGTATTAGAATTAAGCGCCATGTTGAAATATGATACTGTTACGAAAGTACTGAAGACAAATAAGACATTTAAAAATTAAGTTTAGAAAAGTGTGCGTTCAGATTTCCAGCCCTAGGTGACCCAGAAGGAAATGATATTAGTAATTTTGATGCCTCACATGTTAATCTTCCCTTTTTCAAGTATGGGAGCAGTCATACTTTTAATGACAAATGTTGTCCATTAGTTTGGGAATTGAAAAAATAAAGAGTGCAATTAAAAGACACTTAGGTGCAGATTCACTTGCTAGTAAATATGGCTATGTATTTAACAGTATTTTAAAGGAAAGGGCCAATCAGGAAAAAAAGAAACGTGCATTTAGAATGTTATACTAAATCATTTGCTCTGGAACAATGTCTACTCTGTCTCTGTCGAGTGTGTTGCAGAAACAAAACACAGTTTTCCTCACAAGCATAAAAGACATGTTAGAAAGAACACTTCAAAAATAAGATGATAGTTTATGCAAGTAATCAGCTACTGGATTTCTCTACAAAAATAAGTGGTGTTTGAAAAAAAAATTATTGGATGTATTTGTTAAATATGGAGTACAATTGAGTTTATTAAAGGTTGTATAACAATAAAACATAAAATATACAAATTGATAATACATTGTACGTATTTTCTGTTTATTGAAAGGAACATGTTTGTACCTAGCTCTGTTAATAGGATACTAAACGCCTATAAGTTAAAAGAAACAAGAAGGCCAACCGATGTTGTGAACTAATTCACAAGGGGGAGGTGATGGCCTAGTGGTATTGTCACTTGACTATTAATCCAGAGACCAGATAACATTCTGGGGACTGGGATTCAAATCCTGCTATGGTAGACAGTGGAATTTTGAATTCAATAAATATCTGGAATTAAGAATCTAATGATGACTATGAATCCATTGCTGATTGTTGGAAAAATCCATCCAGTTCACCAAAGCCCTTTAGGGAAGGAAACTGCCATCCTTACCTGGTCTGGCCTACATGTGACTCCAGACCCACAGCAATGTGGTTGACTCTTAACTGCCATCTGGGCATTTAGGGATGGACAATAAATACTGCCTAGCTAGTAACACCCTTATCCCATGAACAAATAAAGGAATTACTTAGTTGTATTCAAATATATTTGAACAGTCAGCCAGAAGTTTGAGGATTTCATGATATGTGGTTGGCTGAAAAACAACTCTAATTAGAAAGAGCATGCCTGAACTTTGTCAAAAAGCAGTTAACTTCTAATTTACCTTAAATTAATCAAGAATTTATCTGAGGATGGGTCACCAGACCCAAAACATTAACTTTTGATTTTTTTCTTCACAGATGCTGCCAGACTTGCTGAGCTTTTCCAACAACTTGTTTTTGTTCAAGAATTTATCTGCCTCAGTCTTAAAAATATTCAATGGCTTAGCCTCCATTGCTCCTTGGAGAAGAGTTCCAAAGAGTCACAATCCTGAGAGAAAAAAAGACTCTCCTCACCTCTTGCTTAAATGGACGACCCCCCTTATTTTGAAAATGTGTTCCCTAGATCTAGTCTCTCCCACAAGGGGTAACATCTGTGTCAGCATCTATCCTGTCAAATCCTCTCAGGATTTTATAATGTGATAAGATTATGTCTCATTCTCAAAAAAAAAACCAAGACACAGGTCCAGTTTACCCAACTTTTCTTCACAAGGTAGTTCCACCATCCCAGGTATCAATCAAGTGAATAACCTGCTTCTAACATCAATACTTTCTTACATGAGGAAACTTATCAATTTCAAGTGACATTTGACATGGAGACCTTTAGATGTCCAAACAAGGCAAAAGTTTTATTTTACCAGTATATATACAGGGATACAGTTCAAGAAACTATTAATGAAGGGAGGTACCTACACATACTTACACACTTGTTATGCTTGTTACTCAAGCATATAATTTCTCACATGACCGTAACCAGTACAAAACAAGAATGTCTCATTAAAAGGCTAGACCAATTCGTGGTTGAGATGAAAACCTTTCACTGTAAGGTTAGTCAAGCTCCTGATGGGTCAGTGTCCTGTGAAAGTCTCTCGAACTCTTGAAAATGAGAAAATGTTATTATTATTTCCAAGTTTAAACAAGTTTTCACCATACATGTATTATCATGGTTATGTCACTTTGTTTTAACCTTTAAAATGTCTCAACCAAGTGTCATCCCTACATCAAGCTCCCAGCCGGTTTTATATTTACATACTCTATGTATCTATTTGGCTGTCTAATTAATTTCTATACTCATGAGTACCCATAGAAACCAGCACTGTATACAGTATTCCATATAGATGGTTCACAATACAGTCATGTTGCACTGATGTTGGAGGTAGTGAAATTTTTAATTTGGTGGATGGAGTGCAAATAACATGAAAACTTTAACTTTAGATTTACCAGGGCTCCTTAATGCCTTGGGCAGTCACTCACTTCATAAATTAATCTTTATCAACCAACTTTGAATCAATGATGGAATGAGGTATGGAGCAAAATGGTACCAGCAGTAGCAAAAATGACCATAGGTGAATAGGTTGTTGGTAAGCAGCACTTGGTACAATGGCACTAACCCTTTCCACCTCTTTGATAATTGTGGAGTACAGGATGACAGGGCAGTGACTGGCTTAGGATTTGCCCTTTCATTGGAAAATCGTTTGTCTGCACTCTGTTGACTTAATGTCAGTACTCTAACTTTACAAGAGAAACTTAACGCAAGGTGTGTTCAATTCTGGAGGTTGAATTTTCAGCACTATTACCAGGAAATTGTTAGTGCCCATGGCCTCTGTTGTGATTATTATATTGAGTATATAACAAAGTCAATCAAAGTAGCAAAAACTGGCATCTTCAATAGTGTGTTCCCCAGGAGTAGGCAAGATGGATCAGCTCCTGCTGAGTGTTTAGTGAACCAATCACAGAACAGGATGCAATGCTGTTTTCAAAAGGCAAAAGCATAGAGGAAAAGACAACTTTAAAAATGCCAGAAGAAAATCTACCTGGACACTTTCCAGCTCAGGAACTACATTGGTACAAGTTATTTGTCTTGACTCAAGTCAAAAACAATGAAGCCCCCAGGGAAAAGTCAGAATAAATAGCTGCTAATATATCAGATGGAGACAAGAAAGTAAATGTTTCCAATTCAGAAAGCAGCAAAGAAGCAGTTAGTTTCCCAGGTAATTTTACCTAGTATCTTCCAATTGCTCCCTCAAGAATCTTGAAATGAGAGTAAACAATCAATATAAGACCACATCAGCCAAGTGTGTTAGCTAGAATGAAAAAGTACTCCCAAAAATCAAAAATTATTCCCTGAAAATCATGCCTTTGAATATAAAAACTGCTCTGTTTCATACGCTCCATACCAACCTACATGCCGCTAACCACCCCCAGGCCCTTATAGCTATCAACTTAATATCAGCACACGCTCCTTCTTCTGAGTTCACACCATCCATACTAACTCAGTCAAGTGTCCACAATGGTTAGACCTCAGGATCCATGCTGAGAAAAAATTGAGTGTCTAATGATGAATTCACTTAAAAAATGTAGTAATTGTTTAAAATCAAGAAGTTAACAATCTTCTACTACTTAATCTTAAACAGGCTTTTGCATTTATAGCACTACAAAGTCTTTTTAAGCAACTGAGCTGTCAAATGCTGAACTGACAGGGATCCCATGGTGACAATAATAATGGATTATAAAAATCAGACACACAACATAAATCTCAATTAGAGCCCTCAGGCTATGATGAAGATTATAACAGCAAACTTTTTTTTTTAGAAAATGAAGAGATCCAACCCCCAACTTAAAGGTGATATTCCAAAGAAATGACATTTTCATAGATTCAAATGCCTCAGCAGCTCCAATGATGGCATCCACTTGCTACACATACTCATGTCAACTTCTATCAATCCAGTTGGACACTTAATTCCTCCTAAAGGTGTCCCTGGACCTATCCAAAAAGGGACCCTCTCTTGTCAAAACACTCCATTAACTTTAGACCTTCAGAAAGGGTTTTCTAGTCATGGTTTGGACATTGTAATGAATCAGGGCTCCATGGCATTTTGATGAAGCTAGAGTCCTTGGCCTGTGAAAGCTTAAGCTTAACTTTTTTATGAATCACAATGTAAATCTATTGAAAAGTCTTTTCATGAAAGAACAACAAATGAATGCAGGAGAGGAATATAAGACAGGATATACCAGGGATACAAAATTTATTGTAAAATTAAATTTCTTGCAAGGATTTTGTGTATAAAATACAATTTATGCCAATATATAATTCTAATCCTTGATGCTTTTACATAAAAGAAAAAAATAAAATCTTCCATAGTTGTGTGTTTACATCATCACAATAAGCACTTCCTTCCAACTGATAATTGCTTTATATTTACTCCCACAAACTACAGACTTATAAAAAAATCACAAAAATATTGGCTCTTCTTCTAAAATTCCAATGTAGCATTAATATATTCTTTTCCCAGCAAGCACTAGAAGCAACTTAAAACGTTTTATGCAGTAAACTATAAGCTCAACCTTACCAAAAGTAAATTAAAATAGGCAGGAAAATCAAAATGCCATTAAAAAGCAATTTCTGAAATCTACATGCAGGTACATGACAAAAAGATGACTAGATCCAGGGTTTTCTATTTTCGAGATCTAGTAGAACGCCCTGTTGGCTTAGCTGGTTGTGACATGGCAGCAAGTTCGGTTTTTGTGCTCACATCTCCTTTGCGTATTTTTCTGCCTTGGGTTCTCACCTTTCCAGTCACAGTTTCTGTAAAGTCATAGACAAAAATAAGAATTTACAAAGAAAACCTTAAAGTACCAATAATGCACATGAATGAGACAGGGTTGATTAGTAATCTTAAAACAATCCTCTGGGGAAGAGTGATCATAAGAAGAATTGCCTATCAAGTCTGATAGTGGCACGATTATGACTTGCATTTAAAAACTATCAAGTAGTCAGGCACAAGTTGAGAGAAGTCAATCAGTAAATTGGATTAAACGATTGATTGTAGGTTAACAGTGGCAAAAATATAAAGTAATTCATAATCCTCAATGCATATATATGCTTTTGATTCAAAACTCCACAGCAAATGGAGTTTATGCCTATATGCCACAATTATGCCTAACTCAGGGGCTGGCATCATTAGCCATTGTCTGCATGAGATCTTAGGCATGTCTTATTTGCAAAGAGACAAGTAATAACTCTCATCAAGCTGAGGGCAAGACCAGGAGGCAGACCCTAAGTGTACAGTGGCCACTGGCATCACTCTGCCCACATTCCGGCCATCTGAGTGTCATAACTAGAAAAGCAGGATATTAAATTAAGTCAAGCAGGTTGTAATCTTGTCCATAAAGTAAAAAAGCAATTAAACTGATTTGGGGGTGGGAATGGGACAGGCAGGGGAGTGTGAAAGGGTTTAGTAAAAGAGATCACCAGAAATAAATACAGAAAATAGAACAAGAGTAAACTAAATAAAATCATAAATACATGTAGAAGCTCTTTACAGTCTGCATGCAAAAAAAATGGAGAGATTTACCCACATAAACCGTAGTCCCTTAAAGTCAAACAGGATAAATTACAATGGGGGAACAAAGAAAACGTGTCAGAAAACTTTTTTAAGAAGTGCATCTGTCTTCACAGCAAATGACACAAGGAATAGACCTGAAAAGCCAGGGAACTGCAAAGTAATTATGAGTAAGATAAGTAGTATTGGAAATTTCAAAGGAACTAAAAGCTTACATTTCCTGGACTGGTTTGTCAACATACTAGGCTTTCAAGATATAGGTGCATTGGTTTAGATTCTAGAATGATCTCTATGGATTATAGATGGGAAATATAACTCCTCTCTTCAGGAGGAATGAGAATTAAAAACAAGGTGCTATAACTTAACCAGCTTGGCAAATAGAATCTATCAATAGGATCATGGTAATAACATACTTGGGTGGAAACAAAAATCAATTTCAGTAGAAACACATTAATAGCGGAGAGAAGTGTTTGACTATTTCTTTAAATTAAAGGTATAACTATTAGAGTAGACAAAGGGAAATCATTCAATGCCTTTTGAAGATTTAGATGTACTGCAATCTGAAGATCTCATGCAAAAGGTTGTTAGACAAAGTGGAGTTTATGGGATTGGGGTAGTATTACAGATTGAGGATTGTTTAGCAGAATGAAAGTAGAAAATTTAAACCATTTTCTGGATGGAAAATTGTAAGTAGTGGAGTACAGTAAGGGTATTATGTTTGGGCTTCAACTATATACCATCTTTCTTACAATACAAAGTCAGGTGGACTCAAATACTACAAAGCACATCTCTTTTCCTTTACTTCTGTCCTTAAAATCCCAAAAATCCTCCCTAATAGCATTGTGGGTGTATCGACAATACAGGAGCTACAACAGTTCACTACTACATTCTCATGGACAATTAGAGATGGGCAATAAATTTTAGACTAGCCAGTGACATCCACATTCTATGACATTAGTCAAAAAGAATACGAATGGGTAACTAATTGGTCAAGAAGGTGACAGGTGGAATATAATTTCGGCAGGTGTGAAATTATGCCATTAGGCAGATTGAATGGAGATTTTTGAAATGAATGTGGAAATAATATTGGAATTCAGAGTTTTGTGTATTCTTGTTCACAAAACACCAGAAGTTATTATGCGAATACAACAAACAATTTGGAATATAAACAGTTTATTATGCTTTTATAAATGATTTCAGAGAATAAGATCCCTAGGAAATAGCGACCAATGTGGGTTAAAATTTAGCATTCAATTGGACAGAGCAGAACTTGGGCCAGAAACTCCACTTAATTACACATATTTAAGTTTAAAAGTATGAAGCTGCACTGGCTGGAGTGGACTGAGAAAGGAGTTTAGTAGCAAGGACACTTGAGGAACAATGGCAGATGTTCAAGAAAACAGTTCATGCTACCAGCAAAGATAGATTCCAGTGAGGAAGGAGGGTTCTAGGCAGGGGACAAGTCCAACCATTGTTAACCAGGGAAATTAAGGATAGCATAAAATTCAAAGAAAAAAAAGCAAAGATTAGCATTAAGTCTGAAGATGGAGACAAAGTCTAAATAAGTACCTATAGCCCAGATAGCTTAATGTCTGTTATGGGAAAAATGTTAGAGTCTATTATAACAGAATGTAATAGCAGAGCATAGAAGCACATTGCAAAGTCAACCGGAGTCAGAACGGCTTCATGAAGGGGAAATCATGCCTGATAAATTAAGTTGAATACTTTTGAGTGTGTTTAGTTTAGAATGGCATCATAATTTGCACAGACATGGTGGGCCAAAGGACCTGTTCCTGAGCTGTACTGTTCTATGTAACAAGGAGTATATATAATGGGGGAACAGTGGATGTAACTTATTTGAATTTTCAGAAAGTACTTAAATAAAATATTCTACATTTGGCTACTTAAGTGTTGGAGAGAGCAGACTAGTATAGAGAGAGGATTGGCTATCTGATAGAAGAGAAGAATTGGGATGGGGGAGGTGCATTTTCAGGATGGCAACATGTGACCAGTGGATTGCAACAGGGATCAGTGCTGCGGTGACTATAGGTAAGGTAGATAGAACACACAGTGACTCGGATGAAAAAGGTAAATATACTATAGCAGCCTCCAGGTTGCTAAAATACAGATAGATTGCTAAATTGGCCAAATACCAAGGGATGCTGGGTACATTAGTCAAGTAAAACTCTGAAATCACAAAACCCACACATGCCAGATACAGTGCAAACACAGCTGCAAGGTGGTAATGACATTAGCATGACGTAAAAGACGACTGTTATTCTGGACAGACATATCTCTGATACCCCAACAACTTATCCACTAAACAAAGGAGAGCTCAGACAGAAAGGCACTGGATCCTGCTACAGTAGCATGCCATCTGAATGACTGACTCTTGTTTCAAACTATTAAGTATGTCTACCTGATTGGCCAGAACTATAGAAAGTTCCAGAAAACCACGTAAAACGTACAAAAATAGGATTCATCTGCAAATCACTCTTGGAACCACTCTCAAAATCTCTGGAATCGTATGAAGCCTTCTGAGGAGTCCAGCATGGCAAGAGGCAGAGACCAGCTGACCATCCAGAGGGAAAGAGGAGAAGAAAGCAGCTTTGCAGACCCAGAGACAGAACCACAGGGAGCGCCTGCATAAACTTACAAGAGACTCAAGAAGTATTATAATCTTAAGAAGCCAAATAGGATTAGGGATAGTATGCTTGGTCTTAAAGACTTTTGTCATTTTGTTCCTAATAAAGGGGAAATGGTTTACTTTGGTACTGGCTTGTGTTCATATTAATTTAACCACTCTGGTATTGTGAGACACCTGGGCAATCTCAACATTCTGGTTGGAGTTGGCTGCAATTTGTTTAAAGAGGAACCGGACAATAGTACTATTGCTGAATTTTCAGATGACACTAAAATAGGTGAGGAGGCAAATGTTGAGGTTGACAGTGATTCTGCAGAATGATTAGACAGGTTAAGCAAGTGGGCAACAACTTGGCAGGCAGATGGAATATTATGGTGTGGGAAAATGCGAGGTTCTGCACTTTGACAGGAGGAATAAAAGGAGCCGAATATTAACTGAAATGGAAAATGACTGCAGAAAGCTACAGATCGAAAGATTTTAAGTGTCGTCGTACACGATCATGAAAAGCCAGCATCGACCTTCAGTGGATAGTATAGCAGTCAAATAGAATGTTGGCCTTTATTTCAAAGAGAATGGAGTATTAAAGTTAGGAAATTCTGCTGAATCTCTACAAGGCACTAGTCAGACCACCTGGAATATTTGAACAGTCTTGGGGCCCTTGTTTAAAGAAAAATATACTGGCATTAGAAACAGCCCACAGAAGGTTCACTAGGCCGATAGTGTGGAGGTACTACCTTACAAAGGGAGGTTCAGCAGGTTGAGCCTGTACTCATTGAAAGTTAAAAGAATGAGAGAAAACCTAACTGAAACATACAAAATTCTTGGGGATTTTGACAGGATGGATGCAGTTTCCCCTTTTGGAAAAGTCTAGCACCAGCAGACATAATCTCAAAGTAAGAGGCACATTTCAGATAGAGATGAGAAAGAATTTCTTCTGAGGGCAGTGAACATTTGGAATTCTTTATCACAGAGGACTGTCAAGGCTAGGTCATTAAGTATATTTAAGGCTGTGATAGAAAACTTTTTAAATCAGTAAGGGAATCAAAGGTTATGATGTAAAGGCAGGAAAGTAGAGTTAAATATTATCAGATCAGCCATGATCTCATTGAATGGAGTCTTATTCCAAGTGATTTGAAATACAAAAATAAGGCAGGTTTGGAATTACTTAGGCTTAAGTGAAACCATATTTCAAATATGGTCCAGTTTTGGTCTCCTTAACTAAGGAAAGAGATACTTCCCTTAAAGGGTGAAAATGAGCTGTTATTGACTAGGATAACAGGACTATTCTATTTCATATTAGAATGGGCCTATACTCTGGACTTTAAAAAGAATGAGACTTGATCTCATTGAAGCAATTTTGCCCTAATTTAGAGGGGTTGACAAGATAGTTGCTAAAGGCAATTTCTGTAAGTTGAGATAGTAAGAACTGCAGATGCTGGAGTCAGAGATTACACAGTGTGGAGCTGGAGGAACACAGCAAGCCAGGCAGCATCAGAGGTGCAGGAAAGTTGACATTTTGTGTCGGGACCCTTCTTTAGAAATGGGGAGGGGGAAAGGGAGCTCAAAAATAAATACAGAGAGGAAGGGTGTGGCTGGAGAAGGTAAGTAGGATGGTGATAGGTGAGTGCAACTGCTCCTCTGAAGCTGCCTGGCCTGCTGTTTGCCTCCAGATCCACACTGTGTTATGTTATTTCTGTAAGTAGAGTTGTCTAGGGCTACAAATCACAGTCTCAGATGAAGGAGGTGGCCATTTAGGTCCAAATTGAGAATACATTTTTTCACTCAATGATGTTTTGGAATTATTTACACCAGTGGGTTTGATACCAAGTCATTCAGTACATTCAAGAAACATGTATGGAGAGTAATGTATTTATGTAAAAATTCAATCATGGTCTAATGAATAATAGGCTGCTATGGCCTTCCTCCTCCACCTAGTTCTTGTACAATGGAAGATGCCAAATATATCAATCAAATTATAGACTGATGCATCTGTAACATGGTGCAGAAAGACAAATGTTTGAAATAAAAGGAATTGTGATCCAGTGCAGATAAAAATTGAATTCTACTTGGAATTTAAGCTTATAAATATTTATATTAGAAGCACCACCGATATTAATTTAAGTAGGCCTTTTCTGATTTTGCTTCCTGTTAGTATAACGGCAGTTGAGGAGAAAGCAGTGCACAAGGTTACAGTTATCCAGGTTTTTAAAAAAATTCATTTAGGAATGAGAACTTTGCTGGCTAGGCAGCATTTAGTACTCGTCCCTAATTGCCGGGAGGACAGTTTCCTTCCCTAAAGGTCATCAGTGAACCAGATGGGTTTTTCCTGACAATCAACAATAGATTCATGGTCATCATTAGACTGTTAATTCCAGTTTTTTAAAAAAATTGGATACAAATTCCACCACCTGCTGTCGCAAGATTTGAACCAGTGTCCCCAGAATATTATCTGGGTCTCTGAATTAACTGTCTAGCGATAACACCACTAGGCCACTGCCTCCTCCAATATATAACCAATTTAAATGAATTAAAAGCAATCTGTTTAGCTTTAAAATTTAAAAATGTATTAAAGGTTTTATTTTGAATTTCTTACTGAATGTTTTGCAGGCAAATGAAAAGTGGTTCTTACCAATTTTTGATTTTTTAGGAGATAAATTGGTAGTTTCTGCAATAGCACGCTTTCCTCTCAGGGTTCTTTTTGATGAACTTAAAGATGCTGGCTGAAGTGAAGCACCAGCAGGTGACTGATCTGAAATTGGTTCTATTCCTGCAGGCTGAGAAGATTTGTTTGCCCTCGTAACCCTCCGAGCTGGTTTTGCAGGTTTCACCAACAGGAAGCTGGAGTCTTGCTCTTTGCCTTTATCTTCTAGCTCATCTTTCCTGGACTGTATATCCTCAGCACCATTTCTTTGCACTTCAAGGTTAGGTCTCCTCTTCCTTTTATCAATTAATTCATTTTTCTCTACTTGAACAATTGTATTAGCGGTTTCCTTGTCGTTGTTTTGTCCTCTTCTGGCTCTCTTGGTTTTTTCAGCTGTGGTAGCTGAATTTATTATAACTTGTTTCTTTTCAGTTGCATCTGTGCTCAACTCCTGACTGATGACAGCTGAAGTGTTTCTTTTAACCATTTCATGACCACCCTTTCTGAGAACCTTGACAGGATCAACCACTTCTTCAATCTGTGGCCCTTCATGTGAAAATGCTTGCAAAACAGATGGAACATCTTTCTTAACAACTTTCATCTTGCTGCTTACACTAATAGCTGGCTCAGACAGCTTTTTGCCAGAAGATTTTTTTTTCTGAACACCCTCCTCAGTTTGAGTGGATTCTTTTGAATCTCTCTTCACCAAATTCAGTTGTTCTGCAGTTTCAAGACCTGCATTTTCCACTTCAATTCTTGTTTCAATCTCTTTTGAAAATCTCCCCTTTCTAACACTTCTCTTGGGTCGAGTATTTCCTTTGATTTCACAGTCACATGACAATGCTGTATCAGTTTTCTTAGCAGCACTCATCGCTTTGAAAGCTTTTGATGCTTCATTAATAATTTCACCTTTATTTGCAGTTTGTTTAGTAGCTTCAATGATACCTGGGATTTTGGAATCTTCAACCAGTTCATTACCAATGACAGGGACATTCAAATATGCTCTGTTCCCTTCCACAGTTTCTCCAACAGCAATATCAACATTTGCTAGGCAAGCAACATTTTCTTTAAGTGAAATCTTTGCCCGTTGACGTTTACCTTTGAAACTTGGAGCAATTGGTTCATTTTCTTGTAATAACACCCGTTTGCCTGCAGTATCTAATTGAAAGTTGTCTGTAGCTGCATTTGGTTGCTGTTGCTGCATGTGTTTTGGTACAGCTTCACACTCAACCACCAAGTCCTTTACTTGTACATCTTTCACTTTTGTTTTTGATAGAGCCATTTTGCGTTTTTCTTTTTTCCCTGAGGCCCCACTGACTTGAATATACGGCTCTTCATCATTAGTTGTCATTAATTTCTGCATTGCTGCGTTTCTTTTTGATTTTCTGGGTGACAATTCTTTTATGTTTTCTTCCTCAATTTGACTTACTTCCTGTCTAGCTTTCCCTCTTAGTGGTCTTTTTATTGATGGAGGCGATGGCTTTAAGACTGATTCGGTATGCTGATTAGTCTTTTTCATTACAGGCATTTCTTCATTAGCATTTTCATATTTATCTTTAGTGAATGCCTTTGATTCACACAAAACACCAGTTTTGTTCCTTTTTGGTCTTCCTTTCTGTTCAGGTGATTCAGGAAATACACATGCATCAGCAATTACTTTGTTGCTCGCATGCTCAGGTACTGCTTTTCCTGGTATTTCTATTGATCCCAACGAAGCTTGTGGATTCACTTCTTCTTTTGCAGCTTTTCCTCTTCGTGACCTTCTCTCAAGTACAGGGAGATCTATTTTGTTAATTGTATCCTGCAATATCTCTACAGTACCACCTAACTTGGGAGACGCAATGTTAGAATCCCAGCGTACACATTTCCTTAATAGTGCTGCATCAAGTTCTTCTTTTCGCAGTTTCTTTGCTGGAACAGAATTCTGTCCAACGTCTTCCAAAAGCAAATCCTCGGGTCCTCTTTTTCCTCGTCTGGATCTGGAGCAAATCGGGTTTTTTTCAACTAATTTTACATTTTCTAAGTTAACTCCTTTACCTTTATCAATCCCTTCATTTCTTAAATTACCCTGCAAGCCATTTGAGTCCTTTAAGATTTCGACACGCGCACAGCGAGTTCCTCTCTTCCTTGTGTACCCATCTGCTGTTCCAAGTTGTTGTTGTCCCTCAGTTTCTTCAACTTTAATATTCCTTCTTCTCTGTGATCTTCCTTTTGTAATAAGCACTTTCTGATTTTCAACTGGAAGACTTTTAACCTCCTTGTCTTTTACAGAAGTTTTTGATGATGCACATCTATTTGTCGTTATCGCTAATTCAACATTTTGGATGTTACTTGTTTCTTGCATCATTAGGCTCAAAGGTGAACTGTCTAATTTCTCATTTTGTATGTACTGAGTTTCCATCTCACCCTTCAAAGACTTTGCTGCCGGTGAATTTTTCAGTTCAGTAATTTGGATATTTTCTGTTTCCATCTTTCTTCTTTGAAGTCTCTTCCCTGAATTTTTGTGCATCATCTCTTCAACTTGTGGCTGTGGAATTTGACTCTTATCTCGTCTGTAGGTCTTTACTGAAGTAGATGGGTCTGTTACTTCACTGTCTTGAACATTTCGGGCTGTGGTCTTGTCTTCAGTGCTGTTGACATTTTGAACTGTCTTCTTCCCTCTCAGTGATTTAGTTGACGGTGCAAGCAGCTTGTTCAATTCCCTAGTTTTACGTGGAGAATCATTTCTAATTGGTGTGGTATTCTTTACTATTGAGCTAGGCAATTCCTTCAATTGAATATTGGAAAAGTTTTGAATTTCATCCTTCTCAGTCAATGAGCTCACCTCTTGTTTCAACACAATTACTTCCTCAATTTGATCATGGCGAGCTTCTCTTGTGCCTACAGTAGTTTTACTTGATCTAAGTGACATTTTCACATCAGCATCTTGAATGTTGCGGATTTTCTTTCCTTTTGTTGAGGCAGACAATTCCTTCGGCTCAATCTGTGGAATTTCTTTCTTCTCTTTCAATAATCTCCTTGTCTGTGGCTTCAACACAGTTATTTCCTCTATTTGCTCCTGGGGAGACTCTTTTTTACCTGGTGTGGTTTTGTTTGGTCTAAGTGACATTTTCACATCAGTTATTTGAAGATTATTCACTTTCTTCCCTTTCGTTGAGGCAGGCAACTTTTCAGGCTCAACTTGTTGAATTTCATCCGTTTCTTTCAATGATCTCCTCATCTGTGGCTTCACCACAGTTACTCCTTCAATTTGCTCACGGAAAGAATTATCCTCGACTGGTGTGGTCTCATTCAATGCAAGTGACATCGCTATATCAACAGCATTAGATTTTTTATTTCCCAAAGATTTCCTTGTTAAAACCATTTTGCTTACTTCCCCTGTGTATTCAACTAAATATCCACTCTTATTTGGTGTGGTATTCATTGTCGTTATACATTCTTCTGCACCAATTTCTTGTGTTTTCTTTTTTCCTCGTAAGGATGTCCTTGTCGGTGAAATTAGTTTATTCAATATAACTTGTTCATCTTTAGATTCTAGAAAAGAAAATAAGTATTTACATAACACCATTCACAAACTCAATGGTCCAAGGAACTTTACAATCAAGTATTTTTTTGTAACATATTAATATTCAGATACAGGAAATGTGGCAGCCAATTTGTACACTGCAAGGTCCCACGAACAACAATTAGGTATTTATTTTAGCAACGACAGCTGGGAATTAATAAATGTTTGCCAGCGCACCAAGGAAATTCTGTTTATCTTCAAAAGAGTGCCATGGGATTCACTTTATTCAGCTGAGCAGGAGGACATGATGCTAGCTTAGATCCCATCTGGAGAAAAAGACAGCACTTCCTCTGTGCTACGATGCAATGATCAGGTTAGATATTGTGCTCAAGTCTCTGAAATGCCTGAAACGCTTTTGACTTAGAGGCAAAGGGTCTCCAGAATTGGCAGAATCCATGATCCTGTCTAAAATTGAACTGCTATGTCCAACTCAACCTAGTTGTGTTCGTTAGCATATTAGTGCTCAACAACTTTAGGACTACATTTTACAGGTTTCACTGAAACTGAAGCCACATTTTTATAAACTTCATATGGATAAATTAAATTTAAATGTTACATTGATAAATGATTTCTCCAACTGTCTTTATTATTTTTCAGACTGAAATATACACATTAGATCTCAAACTAGCAGGCAAATTAAATTAATCTTCAGGGTCCCTGAATGGAAGAACAAATGTTAAGCCTTCTAATAAATTTTGCTGCAAGCACATGTATCTGGAAAGGCAAGAACAGATTAGGAATAGTCAACAAAGTTTTGCACGTGGGAAATCCAGTCTCATAAACTTGTTTGAGTTTTTTGAAGTAACAAAGAAGATTGATGAAGGCAGAGCAATGGATGATGTCTACATGGACTTCAGTAAGGCAATCGACACGGTTCTGCATGGTAGACTGATTAACAAGGGTGGATCACATGGACTACAGGGAGAACTAGCCATTTGGATACAAAATTAGCTAGAAGGTAGGAAACAGAGGGTGGTGGTGGTGGAGGGTTGCTTTTTGGACTGGAAGCCTGTGATCAGCAGTGCACCCCAGGGATTGGTGCTGAGTCCACTGTTTTTTGTCATTTATGTAAATGATTTGGATGTGAACATAGGAGCTATGGTTAGTAAATTTGCAAATGATACCAAAATTGGTGGGTGTAATGTACTTCAAAGTTTACCTCACAGCACAACGGAATCTTGATCAGATGGGCCAAGGAGTGGCAGATGGAGTTTAATTTAGATAAATGTGAGGTGCTACATTTTGGTAGGGCAAATCAGAGCAGTACTTATACACTTAATGGTAAGGTCCTCGGAAGTGTTGCCAAACAAAGATCTCGGAGTGCAGGTTCATAGCTCCTTGAAAATGGAGGCGCAGGTAGACAGGGCAGTGAAGAAAGCATTTGGTACGCTTGCTTTTATTAGTCAATGCAATTAGGTATAGGAGCTGGGAGGTCATGTTGCGGCTGTGCAGGACATTGGTTAGGCCACTTCTAGAACACAGGTAGTTCTCCTATAACTCGATAGCTGCGTTCTTGTGTAACCTCACGCTATAGAAAATCACCATTGAAAGTTGCGTTATAGGGAAATCATAATAGACAATCACTATACCTGTACAGCGGAAAGTTCACGTTATCCAAACAGTGTCCACTATTCATCAATTGCGTTACAGCCAATTCACATTAACGAAAGAAGCATTATAGCAGAACTACCTGACTATGTTCAATCCTGATATCCCAGCTGTAGGAAAGATGCTGTTAAACTTGAAAGGGTTCAGAAAAGATTGACAAGGATGCTGCCAGGGCTGCAGGATTTGAAGAGAGGCTGAACAGGCTGGGGCTATTTTGACTGGAGCATCAGAGGCTAAAGGGTGACCTGACAGAGGTTTATAAAATCATGAGGGGCAAGGATAGGGTGAACAATCAAGGTCTTTTCCCTAGGGTAGAGGAATCTAGAACTAGAGGGCATAGGTTTAAGGTTAGAGGGGAAAGATTTAAAGGAGACCTGAGGGGCAGCTTTTTCAGAGGGTGGTGCATGTATGGACTGAACTGCCAGAGGAAGTGGAGGAGGCTGGTAGAATTTCATCATTTAAAAGGCATTTTGATAGGTATACAAATAGGAAGGGTTTAGAGGGATACAGGCTAAATGCTGGTAAATGGGACTAGATTAATTTAGGATATCTGGTCAGCATGGACGAGTTGGACCGAATGGTCTGTTTCTGAGCTGTACATCTCTATGACACTTCAGCATCAGCATCAGCAGAAGTAAAAATTAAACTTCTTGGTGAGCACCTGTTTGTGCATTTCTTCCAATTTAGAAGACTAATTAGGAGGAGAGTTAAACATAAAAGGTTGGAACTTGATAATAGATCATGGCTTCAAAAAGAAAATGGCCATATGCTCCATATTCTGTACTACACACCCCCAACAGCATAAGTGAAGCAGTATTCAGCTTTTTGATACCGCTGACTGTTCCAGAAGGGAAAAAAAGAAAGAGGCGGCAGTCTAGTTGGAAAGCGATTGATGCATTCTGATCATTTCGGTCCTCAACTGGAATTTTCAGGAGTGCAAATATTGACTTAATGTACGTCAAAAATTTCACCAGATGTGAGCAGTTAGTTACTGGCTCTAAAAACAATTTTCAGTATCAGTACAGTTGCTAGGAATTAAGCCAATCCAATTTCAGATTTTGCTTTTGTCAGAATAAACACATGAAGCAATAACTTCAAAACTAAATCTATTTGTTCTTGAACTGTTGCTTCTCCTTCAAACTGTACCTAGTGCACTGAAGCTGGTAAGTATAATTGAACTCCCACCCACTATGAACTTTGGGTTGCAAACAAATTCAAGTCCCAAAAAGAAAGGAGTAACATCTGGAACATTGTAATGCCCAATTACCCTACATGGCTGGAAATTAATGTAGAAGTAGTGGCCCTAACAATTAGTTGCCTATGATCATGTATTCACAATGCACACCCCTTGCCCAAAAGAAAGAAGTCCTACCTCCAAATCAGACGGCTGTTAGTTCTCAGTCCCAGTAGCAGCGCTGGAAGCATGCCCAGGCCAAGCCAGTGATGGAGATCACATAGAATACATGGGATAAGCTAGTCAGGTTGCCTTGCCTTCAAAGTAGGAGGCAGCAATCAAGATGTCAGTAGGAAGGGGTTCTAAGAATAACAGTTGATGGTCACACTTCTTGTTAAGGTGCCTTCCGGCCAGGCTCAGGTTGCTTCAGCAGGAGTGAACAGTTTCTCCCCTGGGAGCCGAATTACCTGGCATGGGACTCACCACTGCTGGTAAATACTATTGTGGCAGGAAAAGGCCTTTAATTAAATATCTTAATTAACTCAAAAAAAGGCAATCCACCTGAAACTTACACTGCTGCCAATGGAATACCAGTGGAGGTGAATAGTGATATGAATGGAGTCCCTGGCCATCCTATCTAATTTTATGCCTTCAAACCTGCCTGCAGTGGGGCGGACTACATTATATTTCAGCAATAGACTCAAAGTCTGTCAGGGAATGGAGAAACAACTTTGGTATAGAATCTAAATTGACTGGAACTAGATCCTCAGTGTGCATTACAGAGTCCACTGAAATCATCAGACGATCAGAAAACTGCTCATGGGTGTGAAATAGATGCCATAGATCATACATCCATACATCTATAGTAATAGATGAAAAGGAGAGGGGAACAATTAAAGAATCCAAGTCACAACTCTTGCCTTTAGAACTTTGGTTTTCTAATATATTACTTGCAGGAGATCACTTCTACCAGGAGAGAAAGGTTTTCACCCCTAATAAGGATTCTTTATCCATCAGATTTAAGAATATTCGTTAAGCATAAAATTACATTTCATTTGCCCAATAAGTTAATTAAAATAATCCAACTATGTGACATGCTTAGGGAAATGGAAAACTTAGGCCAAATAATAAGTTTAATAGTGAGGCATTAATAAAACATACCAGCTGTTTGCCTCTCCGAATAGCCAACATTTTTACCTTCAGGAAACATTTGAGAAGTTTCAAACTGCTCAGGTTGTTGCATTTGCTGTTCTTTGGAAGATAGAGAGGTCACACTTTTAGTCTGAAATTGTCCCTTTCTCGACACCTGAGCAGAAAAAGAAACAGAATAAGTAAGTTGTACGTAAAAATAAACAGCTTTGAAATATTCTTTCACATACTTTAATCCCACTACTTGATTTTAACTTAAATGTAAAGAAGGGTCATACCTTAAAGCACTCCAGCATTGTCGGGATAATAAAACATACATAAGCACACTTCATCATTCATTTTGCTCATTCTGTACAGCAATTATAAAATTAGTGCATGACTGGAAAGGAATTTAACTCCATCAGAAACTAAACAGACAAACATAAAAGACAATGGATCCTCAAGCTAAGGAAGCAGAAACACACCATTTTGGAAACCAAACCATGCAGAATAGCTATTAAATGACACTCAAGATGGGCAGTAGCAGGTAGTGAATCCATAGGAGGAGTTCAAACAAGTTGAAGTCATCAGAGTCCTGACCCAGATGATAAAAAAAAATGTTGTTGCAGCCACTTCTGTTGCTAGAAGATTATGTTGGTGAGTCTGCTTTATTCAAACAGAGATGAGCACGTTCAACAGATACATCTCATTAGTGGCGCAGACTGTACCTGTGGAATTCAGGTTGATTATGTACTGCTGTTGTTTGGGCGTAAGATTAGCTAATAATGACCTGAAATCCTATATGTGAAAGATTTTAAGCATTGTGTCACTCTGAGACCTCCACAATCTGAGTGGACTGCTGAACCAACTCTTAAGGTATATCTTTTATTATCTGCCATTGAATGTGCATTTATGATTTGTAGTCAGTTATAATTTGCCTGTTTATTCATGTTTAACTCATGTTCATTCTGGATGTTTCAATATAGAATAGTGTATTTATAATAATGTATCTGGAATGAAATATTTAGAGTCAGTTTTGTTGGTTCTTGTAGAGTAAAAATTCTTCCATTTTAAACCATAGAATCTTGTGACTTCATTCCTTTGTTAAATAATTAAGGTTAAAAAAAACCTGATTGGCACAGAGATCATATAAAGAAATCATAAACTATATTAGCAAACTAAAATGTTAGCTGCACATGATGAGATATCAGAAATCTAGTTATCCATTACTATTAACAGCCTTGAAATTTTGTTTGATAGCCACAGAAATTGTAGCAATTACAAGAGGAAGAGCATAACTAAATACAAGGTTTGTTTCAAGACAAGAAACGACTTTGAACAAATCTCCACCTTAGTCATCATAAAACAAAGTAGACATAAATGTATGTCTTCAATTGCTGGTAGACATCCATCATACTTTGCAGTGCTCAAAGTTTATTAATTTCATTTATGTAGGAAGTGCTAAGTCATATGATACACTACTAAACAATGAGGTGAACCATAGGTCACTTAGGCTGATAATCACTTGGAGTCTTCCAATAATGTTAGGGGAACAAACAGGCACTAAACCGAAAACATAAAATATTGCCTTGTTGACTCCAAGTTAAGAAAGAAATCTCTAGATTGCCTAGTCAGCCATCAAATCAGATAACTTAATTTGTACTTAGGTAGGGAAGTAAGAAAATTCAATTATGGCAATGATGCCACTGATTTTCTTGGAATAAATATCACTGGAATAGAGACAATAGTCAAAGGGAAGCAATGGTAGACTATCATTTGGGCTACATGCCCAACAATAGAATATCCAGTAAATAGATTTACTGGAACGAAGGTTTTTTTGCTTAGCACCTTTGAGAGTAGTGCATTCAAAATATCAAAGTTGCCTAAAAGCAAATACAAAGACATTTATAGCAGAAAAAGAATCCTCATGAAAATTAGCAGTTAGTCATAAAAACTCACGATCTATATTAAAATAAAGATGATGGATAGCCATTAACTGATCCAGATGTACAAACTAATAACTGGATATTCTTTCAGAGATGGCATTTGAGCCCAGGTCTACCACCATTTTAATTTTTTATATCTTACTTGCCTTAACGTCCGATGTCAGACTTGAATTACCACTCATTTGTCTGGGAGAATGTTTTGTTGTCGATTGTAATTCATTGCGTTGTTCTACAATCTGGCTCAATTTATTTTCTGTTGTTTCTATTACCTGTTTATCACTGATCATATTCTCAAGTGGTGCAGGCAGTTTATTTGTTGCCTCTTTGTTTGCACTTGTCTTTAAACTTGGTTGCAGCTTGGAATCTGGACTGTTTTCAGTTGTTATAGCAGTTGAAAACATTTCATCCAGACCGGTATAGTCACAGGTTTCCATCTCCTTCACAGTATGAAATAAATTCTTTATTCCAACATAGTTAACTTCAGGAGATTCTGCTTTTTGTTTAGTTTCAGTCATGAGCTTACATAACCCAGCAAAATTTTCCACTGGCTTGCCTTTGACTTTGGGAGTCTTCATGATCCTTTTAATACCAACCATATCTTCCACTGGCTTGCCTTTGACTCTGGGAGTCTTCATGATCCTTTTAATACCAACCATATCTTCCACTGGCTTGCTTTTGACTTTGGGAGATTTCATGATCCTTTTAATACCAACCATATCTTCCACTGGCTTGCTTTTGACTTTGGGAGATTTCATGATTCTTTTTATACCAACCATATCTTCCACAGGCTTGCCTTTGACTTTGGGAGATTTCATGATCCTTTTTACACCAACCATATCTTCCACAGGCTGGCTTTTGACTTTAGGAGTTTTCATGATTCTTCTTACACCAACCATATCTTCCACAGGCTTGCCTTTTATTTTTGGTATGTTTTTGCAAAGATCATTTAAACCAGAAGAGAAATCAACTCTGCATCTCAGTAAGCGTGAAACTGAATTGTTGTATTTTCCACTACTTGGACCAGGAGTAGTTAATGGTGAGACAACCATTACACCTAAAAGAAAAAGCAACACAAATATCTTACAGGTGTTATATATTTTCTAAGATTGACAAAAAACTTTGCAACATTATTTTTGGTGTAATTAGTCATTAGTACTTGTTGGACATAGTATTTGTTACTCGATTATCTTTCCTCCTTCTTGCCGAGATTTTCTATTATAGAGTATTAACAACTACATTTACAATGAAAAATGTCTATGCTTACCTGGTGAGATTTCTATCTTGCACCCTTTATAAACAAAATCTTATTCAAACCTCTTCTGCTAATAACTAAACTTGCACCAATTCCTATTCACCCTGACGGTCATTACTTTAGATTGATTCCAGGCTCAGTAGTTTTAAAAATTAAGTTTCAAATCATGTCTATGCAGTGCTTTATTCTAAGTCTGCAATCTCCTGCAGTCTCACAATCCTGAAAATTTTTTGCTTTCCTATACATCTGGCCCTGCATAAATTTCCAACTTTCATTACTCCACCTCTGGCAGCAGAACCACCAGATGTTTACGCCTCAGGTTTGGGATTTCTCACTAATTCCTTCAGACTCTCACTGGTCTGGTTCTAATACATCATTTATTAAATTTTATTTGATAACCTTCCTGTGAAAAGTCCCTCTTTTGGAACTTGTACAATATAAAAATGGTGCTGTACAAATGCAGGTCTTGTTTGTATGTTTTGGTTATTACATTAGAAATATATAACTAAAATGGAGAATAAGTTATATGGGAGCACAATTTTAAAACTCCACAATTAGGAAAAAACACTTCACCCTGCGTACATAATCTTAAAAGTTTATGTAAACTGTAGTTTGTCTGTAAATATTTCTCTAAATGCCTGTCATGAGCAGTTATTCTTTTTGTGGACTCTTTGCATAGTTGCCTTGACTCACGATACGTTTCCATTTTACTCTTCCAGAAGATGGGTGGCAGTGATCCGCAACACTAAGCATTTCTTTTATCACCCTATTCAGCCATCCAAGTAAACTTGCCCATACCCACAACACTTACATATATTTATCTAAATTCTCTTCTCTATTCATTATACTGGAGATGTTTCAAGCTCCTCACACAACCCCAGGTTTTACCTAGCTCTGTACCATAAGCTGCTCTCCCATCCACTTCTGGTCATACCTCAGTCATAACCCATGTCATTTTTTTCTTCATCGTGTCAAGCATTATTGCATTCTTCATCAGGTTTTAAGATATGACAACAGGCATTTGTTCTTTAAAGCACTTAAAGGGCTGATAAGAAAAAGCCATAAAATTCAATTTTTAATATACTGACTTCCAAGTTTGGAAGCTAGCTTTGTCTTTATTGTGTAAAACTGAACAGATTTGAGCTAGGAAAGGGCAATGAAAGCAAGCAGGTAGAAGATATACAGAAAAAGATAGGGTGAAGATAATATAGGGGCTGAAGAAGCAAATTTAAAAGTAACATAATAGCAAGTGATATTGGACTCACCAGTTTCTTCAGGTGTTTTGATAATAGAGTCTTCAAATGACTTGTGTGTTATTGGGTTGGCCAAAGCAGTGTCAGAATTATCATCAATATCTGAGGTAGACAGTACTGGCTGTGTGTTCACATTTGTGGGAGTACTGAACATTTCAGCCATACCTATATTAAAATAACAACACCAAGAACGTTATGAACATAATAACTGTACAGTGTTACAACTTTACAAAAGTATGGATAGAAATGTCTGAATAAAAAAAAACATGCTTCTTTGAATTCCTCATTTGTTTCCAACTTATCTTCTATGTGGTAGAGGCCGTGGGTTTTGGAAACTGCTGTTGAAAGAGCCTTGGTGACTTGTTGCAGTGTCATCACTGAACATTGGTTGTATAGGGAGCGATGCTTTAAGCTGATAGACGAGGTGTCCATTAAGTGGGCTGCTTTGTTTTGAAGATGCACTCATCTGCGCAGCTGAACAGTATTCCACTGGCAGCTTATTTTCCACTGGAAAGGCTTGGAGAAGTCACTTAGCAAGATTTACACAGCAGAACTCCCAGTCTTTCACCTACGTTTGTAGCCATTGATTGATATAGCTGATCCAATTCAGTTTCTGGTCAATGAAGAACCCCCAGGATGTTCAAGTGGGGAATTTAGCAATGGTGATGCCTTGAATGTGAAGGACAGATGGTTAAATTCTCTTGTTACAGATGGTTATTGCCTGGCACTTGCATGGCAGCAATGTTACTTGCTTAATGCCATTAGCCATCCCAAGTCTCAAAGTTGTTCAAGCCTCACTGTAATGTTTAGTGCATTAAACATTCCACTTGCAGTCATTAAATATCCCTGGACCCCTCTGGCGTTGGAACGCTCAACCTTTCCCACATGGCTGTCGCCTTTCCCAGGGTGTCGGTGTGCGGAACATCAGACCAGTTCGGTGAGCCAACCAACCTCAACACCCACAACCCAAGCTACAAATCTACTCCAAAACCTTAGAGATTAAATACCCCACTTCTGACCTGATGACTGTATGACTGAAATTATTGGAGCAGCTCAAGATGGCTACGCCCAGGACACTATCCTGAGGTAGAGAATGTATTGCCTCCAAAAAACAGCAATTTTCCTATATTACAGAGGATTTCAACCAGTGGGAAGTTGCATCCCCACCTTCTCTTGTCCATGTTTATACATGGTAATGAGGTCAGGAGCTGAATGGCCCAGACAGAAGCTAACTTGAGCATGAGTGAGTAGATTATTTCTGTTTATGTGCTGCTTGATAGCAACATTTTCACATCACATTAAAAATAAATGAAAACATCACTGCGGCAGTGACTGGAGACTGGGTGGAATTTGTCCTGTTTTTGTAAATGACAATACTTCGTCAATTTTCCATATTGTTGGGTAAACACTGGTGATATTCCTATAATGAAACAGCTTGGATGGGAGTGCTACAAAGTCTGATATTGTGAAAGCCCATAGCTTTTGCTGTATCCAGTGCCTTCAGATGTTTCTTGATGTGTGGAGTGAATTGAACTGGATGAAGACTGACACCAGAGACGTTGGTGTCTTAGAAGGCCAATAATCGATCATCCATTTCTGGCTGAAGATGGTTGCAAACACTTTAGTTTCATTTCTTGAAAAGGCATACAGTTGGGAATATTTATGCAGCTTCTTCCTTTTGTCAGTTTTTAAGGTAAATTCTTTCCCCAGCACACTCAACTTGAAGTGGGAGAACTGGAAAGGTGATCTGATCAAATGCATTTGGAATAATTTAACTCTATTGCACGTTGCTTCTGCTGTTTAGCAAACATGTGGTTTTGAGTTCTGCCTTCATTAGACTGGCACCTTATTTAGGCATGCTGGGTCATTGTTTCTGCACTTCTTGCTGAACCAAGGTAGACCATCTGGCTTAATGATAATAGCAGACACTCTGGACCACAAGGTTAGATTGTGGTTGAGTGCAACTCTGATGTTACTGACAGGCCAGTATTTCAAGGATGCCCACTTGACTACACTCTTATTAGCATAATAGTAGCTATGGACAATACAATCCTTTTCATGACTTTTCACTTTTACTGATATTGTTTACCAGCTTGTCTGTATTAAAATACATCAAATATGTCTCATCCCATAATTGATTAAAGACTATCTGATAAAAATGTCAATTTCCTTTCTAATCATGGAGCAGAAGGAAGGGAGATTTGTATGAAAGATAGCATGCCAATTGCAGCAATAGTCTAGGGTGCTAAATTAAGATATTTTCCAGTGATTTAGAAACGCATCAGCTTTCAACTAATGAGCTGAAGGATTGCTCAAGTCTTTATTTACCTTAATGTTTCAGAAGGAAGAAAACACGTGCAGACATTGAGAAGCTATAGCTCATTATGTTGTTTGTGTGGCAACTCTATGCAGATCTCCAGTAGAGGCCATAATACAAGATACAACAACTAGCTAAGCTGTTCCAGTACAGCTATCCGACAAAGTAGAAAATTGCTCAGGTATGTCCTGTATACAAAAACAACAAACCCAATTTGGCCATTTACCGCCCCACCAGTCTACATCTTGATCATCAGCAAAAGTCATGAAAGGAAGGGAAGTATGATGTCAGTCCTATCAAGCAGCATCTGTTCAGCAATAACTTGTTTACTGACATCTAGTTTAGACTTCAAGGCCACTCTTGGCTTCCTTTCAGTCTTAGTTCAAACAAGGACAAAGAAATGTGAACTGCAGAGGTGAGAGTGACTGCCCTAGACATCAAGGCCACATTTGACTGAGTGTAGCATCAAGAAGCCATGGCAAAAATTGAAGTAAATTGGAATCAAGAGGAAAACTCTGTATTGACCGGAGTCATACCTAGCACAGAGGAAGAGTACAATGGTTGTTGGAGGTCAGTCACCTCAGCATCAGGTCAACTCTACAAAAATTCCTTACCTAAATGCCCAACCATCTTCAGCTGCTTCATCAATGACCTTCACTAATGACACACTGATGTCATTTCATCAATGGTCCTCCTTCCATTACAAGGTAAGAAGTCAGGATATTTGACAATTGCACAATACTTAGCACCATTTGTGGTCCTTGAGATACTGAAGCAATCCACGTCCAAATGCAGCAAAGCCTAGACAATGTCCAGTTTGGGCTGAAAAGTTGCAAGTAACAAATCTTAGACAATGACCATCTCCAATAAGAGAGAATCCAACAACCTCCCCACGACAAGTCTGCAGTGTGATGGAATAGTCCCATTTGCCGAGATGACTGCAGCTCGAAAAAAGAAACTTGAAGCCTGAAACCATCCAGGATAAAAGCTCCCCACTTGACTGGCACACAATCACTCCCTCCACCGACAGTCAGTAGCAGCAGTATATGCCACAGAAATTAATCTAAATGCCTTAGATTGCACCTTCCTAATACCTAGCCACTTCCTCCTAGAAGGACAAGGGCAGAGATAATGTGGAACACCACCACTACCCTCCAAGCCACTCACCATCTGGCCTTGAAAATGCATCACTGTTCTTTCACTGTCATTAGATTAAAATCCTGGAATTCCCTAACAACATTGAGAGTCTATCTACAGCAAAAGGACTGCAGTGGTTTAAGATAGCTGCTCACCATCTTCTCGAGGCCAACCAGTAACGGACAATAAATGCTGGCCCAACCAGTGAAACCCAGGACACGAGTGATTAGACAAGGAAATAAAAAAATTGTTCCACAGATTGAGGTAAAGAATAGAAGTTCAACAGCAAAATTACATGGTATAAAGTGAAAAATTCAGCCCATTGCATTGAACGAAATGAGACTTTCATGGTTTCGCTTCTACATCAAGTCTAGATTGATCAAGAGCAAAACTTTCAAAACAACCCTAGAATACAAAAAGAAATTCTAAGTAGTACATCAAGTAATCTTACCTGAAAAACTCTCATCCATTTCGTAGTCTATACGTCTCAGTGAAACAGTTCTTATTGCCCGGGGAACCTGTCCAGTTGGCTTAAAAGTAGTAGCCTGGGATTTTCCAATAACTATTGTTGCTGGGGATGCAGCATGACCAGTACTAAAGTGACCTTTCACTGAATGAACAGGAGTCTGTTGAAACAAAATTTTACATAATTACTAAAAACAGAAAACAAAGACTCAAAGTTTATGTGCCTATATCTAAATGAGCTCTTTTACAATTCAAACCACATTTTAGCAGTTAGTGTGAAATAACAAAGCAATTTACAAATTGTTTCATTAAATTTAGTTATACATAAAAAGGTCAGATTTAATCATTATTTCCCATCACAGTGTTAAATAATCTTTACCTCTTTCAAGGAGACAGTATTCTTGGTCTGCTTTTGCACCGCAGCAGATTTCTTCCTTGCACACTGCAACTGAGGTTTTGCCACTCCTTCTTTCACGATCTGTGCCCACGACTTTTTCACTAAAATTAAGTTGCAAATATTTAAACGACCAGGAAAACTTAAAACTTCTAATAGTTTCTCCACCCAGCTCAAACATGTTTAATTCTTTGATGCAAGTTCAATTACCAGGTACAAACAAGATATTACATCCATCTGGTTGCCCAAATAATTTGGGAGTTTTACCTTTAGGAAATGTGTTGAGAACTAGGTGCTTATTCTATAACTTACTTGTCTCTTGGTCTGTACAAGAAAAACAGTCACATTCGCTTTCCTTTCCAAACCAGATACGACCAAACAAGAATTTTATTGTACAAATACAGTTTTATTTCAAGACATTGGCACTGCAAGATCAACCTTTCCAGAGGGTTTACATTTACAAAGTTGGTGCCTTTTATGCATCACAAGTTATTTTCAAGAGATAGATGCATTAGCACACAATGTTTGATGCAACCTAAGTTGTCACAAACAAAAATGTCTTCAAATTTTACCTAAATGCCAGGCAATTATTGTAAATATAAAAGATCATTCATAGAGTACTTTGGTATTATGTAGGGATATCTTAAGGAATAAATGATTTACATTTTTAAAAAATATAATTTACATAAACAGTCACCAATCAAAACAGTAACTTTAGTGTCCCTCCTCACCAGCTGGAAGTATCCCCATACAATCAGTAACTGAAGATACAGGCATCAGGTTAGGTGGAGTGGTGAGTGTAAAGAGGGAGTTGCGTCGTGCTAGTATGCTCCATGTTATGACACTGCAAGAGAACTGTTCCCAGTATTGTCACAGTGTTCTTGTAGTGCAACGGTAGTGTCCATACCTCAAAGTTAGGAGGCATGCTCCAGTGTGTAATAATATTTCTGAACAAGTTGATTAAAAAAATGCCCAATATTTTCACGTGCTCAATATACTCTCCATGCACAACGCCTGGATGGGCAAAATTTGTAACACATTGCTCAACTGATTTTTTTTATTGGTTCCCAGTCAAGTTATTCCATAACTTTCACAAACATATGATGTGTTAAGAAAATCCTTATGACAACTTTGCTTAATTATGCATTGAATAGATGTGATGGAGCAATGAAGTAGGGTGTGAAATTTTACTTCTGTCAAGCTACTGGTTTGTTTCCCAATTGAATCATTCACAACTTTCATCAAGCAAGAAAGGTAAAATGATTTCTGCCAATGTCACTTAAAAACCAATAATTTTAACAGTATGAAGCTCACCTTCTAACTGATCTATGACCAACCATCTTCAAAATAAAATGAAAATAAGTGCTGGAGAAACTCAGCCGGTCTGGCAGCAGAGGAGAGAGAAAGAAAGTTAATATTTAGATTCTGACATTACAGCACTTTGGAATGTACAGGGAAAAAGTGAGAAGAGTTAACTTTTGAGGCTGTATCATAAAGAGCACATAACTCTAGACAATTCTCGTAAAACAAAAAGTGAAATTTAGGATAAGCCTTACCCAGTAGGTTGGCAGCTGAAGCTCCTGTCTGTCTTCTGGTACGTACTGCTGCAAGTAATGAACCACTTCGTCTAGTGCTCTTTCTGGAAGGACTTTTCCTAGCGCTTGCCACTGAGGCTGCTTTCTCCTGAGGTTTCTCAAACGGAGCTACATCATGGGAAGTTGGTGTAAAGCAATGAGACTTTGATCGGTTTAACAAGGGGGTAGCAACATGTGAGACGGAGAAACGTCCACACATACGTGGAGAACAATCAAATAATCTTTCATCAAGTGAGCTCGGCAATTTATTGGCTACCAATTGTCCAGGTGACGGGGTTAGCAATGCCTTAACATCAGATGACTTCTTGGTAATGGATGAGGGAGATTTGCTTTGTGAAGGAGTTCTTGCAGCGGGTGACTTCTTGATAGAAGGCAAAGAGGGTTTTATTGTTGACAAGGGGGCTTTCTTGCTTGATGTTGGTGTCTTGACTAAGGGTGACCTCTTCACAGGTGACTTTTTGGCAGTTGTTAACAAAGACGCTTTGCCTGGTGAGGAAATTTTGGCAGGTGATTTCTTGGTTTGCCTGGAAGAATCTTCTGATGGAATGTGTGACGTCCTGGGACTTATTCGACAATTTTCATTTTGCTCATTGAATTCCTGACAGGAACAAAAAAAGATTTATTTCAGGCAAAAGCATGTTAATAAAATGACTATCCATTATTTCAAGTTTAACAGGAAGACGATCTAAAATACCTTCTGATTGAAATAACAAATATCAAATATGGGGTATGTATTGGGTCCAAGATGAAAACTTAACACAGGGATCCCAGAATTCTAAGGATTTCAAAACTAATTTTTGTTGTAAATATAACCAAATTCTATAACACAACAATCGAGTTTCTATAGAAAGGCTTAGAAACTTAGGCAGTACAATTTCTTTTAAAATGCATTTTTTAAAAAACTTGTAAGAAAGCACTAAATCGGTGTTATTTTGAATTGTCAGGCATTTTAATGTACTTAGAAACAGTTTATTGTACACAAGCTTTACTTTCCATGTGCTACGCCATTGACAGTGATAACACTGCAAGTCTCTGATTTTTGAGGCAATAAATGGAGTTAGAAAAATTAGCAGTTTCCTTACTTGATACGTTAATACTTGCAACACATTTCCTGGCAAGGTCACACAAGCCCAAATGATTGTCAACCATTCAACCCACCATTCTCTAGTCCACAGATCTTTCCAATAACTACAACAATTTCCATGCACATCTCCAAATGACAAAATACCATTGCTGGCAGTGTAAACCCATTCAACGAACTTTCTCAGTTAAGAAACCATTGGCTTCAAAAGTATTGAGAAGTCCATCTTTCAACTGGATTTTGTACTCCATAAGAGAGAAACATCATCGCCTACATAACCTTCCCTTAAAATGATAGTGAGAAATGGTTGTCTGAATCTATGCACGTACAAATTTTCTAAGCTTATAGCTCACTTTCGCAATCTCTTTATAAGAAACATTTAATTAATTTCTGTTTTAGCAATTTTATTTTCTGTCTTTTAACTTATAAAAGTTTAATTCCCTTTCAAAATTTAAGTAATAACTGCTGTTACACTTGATTTGTGCCACAAGGTGGTACTGTCACCAAGCTTTCACAGAATAACATGGTTTTCAATTGGCTATTACAATCAATGCGCTGTGGTGAAACAAGAACATTACATTTCTACATTGCAACAGTGGCAGCAAAGTTAGACATCACTCAGAAATCTACTGACCTATAACAAAAGCAAAATAAAATATGAGATACAAAAGAACGTAAGAGTTCCATAATGAACTTTCTTCTAACAAATCAGTTACAGACCATGACAATCATATATAATTAGACATTCTAAGGGCTAATTGGGTACAAAAAAAAAGTTTGTGCTGATGCTGATTATAACTCAACTGGAATGCTTTATTAATAGAGGATTAGACAGCGATTTCAACTATAATGCATAAGTGCACCTTAAGTTACCTGAATTGTACAAGTGTGTATTCTTATGCTGGATGCACGTTTCAAGACTGTACGTGGAGTACATCGAAAGGGTGTGCTCACTCTGGATGGAGTGCCTCCTTTTCGGAGGGGAGAGCTTGGTGGCATGCGTTTGTCAAATAACTCCGGACTTAGGTTTGCACCAAAAGAAACTCTCTTTCGTTTAAAAACCGGTGTATAAAAATTTTCTTCATTTTCACTTCTACGTTTTTTAGATGAATGAAAGATGGCACCTGACGAGAAATAATTAAAATGGAACAATGTGGTTAAAAGTAACAAAATGAAATTAATGTGTAATACAAAATTCATCTTCAATTTGCAAACCTTATAACTTTTAGGTCAACTCAAATGCCACCACTTTTAAGCATTGTGGGTAGGGTTGTAAAGATCTACAGAGTTCCAAAAAAAAGTCTCCACTACCCAAACTACATTATTAACATCAGTGCAGTTTGATACATCAAATTCACAGCAATATTTTAACTTTAAAAATTCTAATTGTGTTCAAAAGGTTTATCAGCAAGAACAAAAATAGAAATGAAAAAGAAAGCGGACTGAATCAGCAAGTGACTCATCTTTAATATCAATTCTTAACTTCACTACTTTATTGCATGCTCAAGTAACTTGAGATTCTGATCAAATACTTATTAAAATGTAATGTCCACTTTAATTTTTCACTGCTTATTCACACAGCACCTTTGAGACAGAAAAGCCGCAAAGCTGCTTCAGAGATTAAAATGAGTGGATTGCGTGCATCAGAATACTGAAAATTTAATCTGTGAAAGCCATTCCCCCCCACATTTAATTTACAGTTCCCACAGAGCTGCTTTTACCTGGAGATGAAGAGGATTCTTTGCTGCTAGTATACAGATCGAGTCCAATGTCTACACCTGAAAACTGTCCCAAATGTTCAGTAGAGGTATTCATAGGACTTGTAAGACCCCCCCTAACCACCTTCTCAGTTTGTTCACTAGTTAAGACACTGTGTGGACTATTAGATTCACAATTCTTCTTCTCCAAGCATTCTGCTTCGGTTGGGCAATTACTTTTGCTTCTATTGCTGAGCATACGGAGTGAAGAGGGAGTTGTATGGCTTTTCAGTTTCGTGGAAGCAGGTGACTTTGCAACTAAAGGCTCAGAGACATTTATGGGTTCAACTTGATCTGCCTGGATCTCTGTAGGCTGTACAGTTTTGTTACGCAACGATGATCTCCCACGCTTCTTGGGGGTTTCAGCCCTTTCATTGTCTCC
>JAHRHZ010000140.1:30423686-30441500 GCA_024137785.1 Ginglymostoma cirratum | reverse complement strand
TCAGCCCTTTCATTGTCTCCATGAGCAGATGCTTCTTTCATATCTACCGAAATACCTTCGGACTTTGCGACTGAGGGTTCAGAGACATTTATGGATTCAACTTGATCTGCCTGAATCTCTGTAGGCTGTACAGTTTGGTTACGCAATGATGACCTCCCACGTTTCTTGGGGGTTACAGCCCTCTCCTTGCCTCCTTGAGCAGGTGCTTCTTTCATTTTTATCACTGGTGCAACGGCGGGCTCAGCGACATTTATGGATTCAACTTGATCTGCCTGAATCTCTGTAGGCTGTCCAGTTTTGTTATGCAATGATGGTCTGCCACGTTTCTTCGGGGTTTCAGCCCTTTCCTCGCTTCCATGAGCAGGCTTGTGCTCCATTTCAACAGTTTTCACATTCATACCTGTTCCCTTTTCCATTGAAAACTGAAGATCCTCATGAATTTTATTTATAGCTTCATCAACAGTTAACGACTTGCGAGTTGTGAAATGTTGACTCTTTTGTTTTGCTTTTGGTGTACATTTAGGGGACAAGTGATTTTGATCTTTCCCATTAACACCTACTTCAAAAGGTGCAAGTGATGTAGCATTTGCACCAAAAGAGGGATTATTTGTAAACTTGTTTAATTTTGCAGAAACATTATTTTGCTTCGGACTGTTAATGTCAGCAGTTGGTTTGGCAAGGATTGCAGATGCAACACCCTCCGCTGACAGAGTCTCCAAGCTGTTAACTTTTTCATATGGATTGTCCTTTTCCATCTTTCCTTCTTCTAGTTTAACCTTGCTTTTCCTCCCAGACAATCGTATTGTGCTTGGTGATGTTTGGGAGTTCTTGCCAAATTGAGAAACCATAGCATCAGATTTCTTTTCTGGAACACTAGTTTGTTCTGTCAAGTCAGGGCTGCTTGCTTTAACAGAAACATGCATATTAACTTTGTTTGGTTTAACCTGATTTGGCTTCGTGACCTCCTGCTTGAACATTTCATAAAGTTTGGAAAAAGGAGATACATGTTCCTCATCAGCAAGTTGTTCATCATTAAGAATCTTTGAGGAGCTTCTTGTCTGTGCAGATTTTGGAACTGAATCACCCTTTTCATTTGGCGTAGCCTTTGTGAATTTAGTTGGTGCTTCAAAGATTTCATCTACATTAACTTCAGCTAACAGAAAAACAAAATACAAATGAATGAAGCAATTAACAATATTACAGTTAACAAGCAAGATTACAGTTATATGATTTAAGCTCAAGTATACTGGTATTTCTAAATGCCAACAGGAGTCATCCAGTATCGAGCATGAAATGCACATTTACCACAGAGGATTACAAATAATTTCTGACCACCTTGGAAATGCACTTAAGAAATAAAGCACAATTTTCTGATGGGCTACTAGTAGGCAAGATTTCCCAATTGTGAATAGATCAGATATTGGAAAGGTTGACGGTCTAAAAGAAACTAAGCAGAATTGAGTCACTTTTCACAGCAACAAATTCCAGTAGGGCATTTTCAGGATTATAACAAGCATTAAGTGGGGATGGTGGAAAAACAAACTGTTTCCACTGTTGCTGGGTAGGAAGAAATGATTCTCTTTGGGAGAGAAATGGGAAGCAAGGGTTGAATCTTCATATGAATAGCTTTAATACAAATGACATACAAAGTGACTGCAACACTTCACTTTATATTTGCTTTATAAAGTAAGTTGAGACTTTGTATGCTTCCAAAGGACTAAAGCCTAAAGATGGCGTACTTTCTTTAAAGCAAAAATGGCAAGCAACAATCCCTTGCTTATGATAGTGTATACAAGTTAAATTTGCTGCAGAGTTTATGAGGGAAAGGATATTGAAAGGAGTCGTGCAGTAACCAAATATGGTGCACAAATTATTACCATACTGCATTCATCAACAGAGTAATGCCACAGTTACTCCCCTCAGAAATACTTCTTGTAACCTAGTCTAAACTAATGGATTAATGCCCAACTCTTCTGTAAGGTTCAGTTTATTTTCAATTCATTAATGAACGCGCCAGTATAGCAAGCATTCATTGCGTATCTCCAATTTTCCTCAGGAAGATGGTGGCTAGCCACCTTCTTCAACCGCTGCAGTCCCGGTGATTCAGATACGCCTAGCCTAGGGAAGGCGTTACAGCGTTTTTGACTTGTCAACGAAGGTACCACGAAATTAGTCTAAGTTGAGTTAGTGCGCAATTTGGTGGAGAACCACAGATGGTATTTCACATATGTGGCTGCCCTAAATGCCATGTTTTCTTCCAAATTTGACAGTGCTGAGATGCACTTTGTATATAGTACATACTGCTGTCAAATGCCAGGGATGGCAGGAATGGATGTTTAAATTGAACTGCTGTTGATGGTGTACTTTAAGAGTGTTGTTAGAACTGCAACAATTCAGACAGGTGGAGGATACACCATCACACCGCTGAATTATTCTTTGTGGCAGACAGACAGGCTTTCAGGAGTCAAAAAGTGCAAAATTCCCAGCTTCAGACCTGCTCTTATAGCTTAGGTTTACATGCCAAGTCCAGTTAAAATTCCAGTCAATAACAATCCTGAACATAGTACACTGCTGACCACTTCAAAGTAATTTTATGGATGAGTAACCTTCAAATATAAAATCCAAAAGTCAATGGTTCAACTGCAGTTTCAATAGCGGGAGAACTGAACATGATTCATCTCTACAACACTGGCACATTTTGGCTGTAGTGTACACACCCACAGGATGCAGTGCAGGGACATGCTCAGACATCCAAAACTTTAGTCCTCAGCAATTAGAACAGGGGTTCCCAAACCATGTGTCACGACCCTATCATGCAACTGGAGTTACAGGCTCCTCCCACACTGAGTAATAAGTGTTGCAGGACAAAACCAGGTTCAAATAGAACTCCAGTAATTGGTCACTTTGATAAATAATTCCTGGTGTGCCATATTGTGAGACTTCCACTGGTTGCCACAATACCTTCTGGAGGTAGACTGCTTCACCTGCCAATGAACTTTATCAATTCACATGTTCTACGATTTTCAATACTGGAGTGAGCCTGTGACAATTTCAGCTTTAAGTTATTCAATAAATATTGGGTTTCCACATCATAGTGGGAATTCCTTTCAGTTGCCAGGATCAATGGTTTGATATTGATCAAGACTTCATATTGGTGATTCAAACAAAATAAAGTGACCTGACAGCGCTGGGTCAACATCCTATTGGAAGTATTCTGCAGTACATTCTGGCATGCAAATTAGGCATTCCAAAAATGAGATTTCAGAACCTTCACAGTAGTATTGCAACTCACCTACTCAGACTCATATCTCATTCTATATTCAAGGCAATTTAGAAAATTTAAATTGTGATAAAGTTTGGGAAATACTGACTTAGAAGCTTCAAGGGACCCTGGTACATCATTCCCTCCAACTATTAAACCATTCTATACATAACTGGTATTGTAAGCATATTGTTAACACACACGCACACACAAAATACAAGAACTACTGACCAGATTTGCGACCACTTGTAGACCGAAGATCATCACTAGAAAGTTGTGAACAATCATCCACTTCCTGTTGAACATGAAGAACCTGTTAATAGAAACATTAATCGCATTAAGGAAAAAAAGTGCAGAGTTTAAGAAGAATTGAGAAGCATTGTCAATGACAGAAATTTCTGAGGAATAGCACCTGGAAATATGCAGATTGAAATGCAGTTAGACATTCAAAAAAGCTCCTCGAGTTAGAATCTAGTGACTTAGAATAAATAGCAATTCCTGTTAAGAGTAGAAGCTTGTTCCATGCTTTCGATCAAACTTGGCCTGGAAACCAGGTATATTGGGATAATCCATGTATTTATTTCAAAACCTTTAACTTTTGTGATAACTGGAAATAGCAGGGCTCGATTTCTAGCACGCTACCCCATTACAGCATGACAACATGGTGACCAGAACTGCACAAAGTACTCCCCTGTGGCTTTGTATAGTTCCAGCATAACCTTGTTCTTGTATTCTACACTTGGGCTAATAAAAACATGTACGCACATATCTTCTTAACTACCTGATCTACCAGCCCTGCTACTGTCGGGATATTGTTCCTCAGATCTTCTGCACTGTCCAGGATCCTACCATTCATGGTGTAATCCCCTGCCTTGTTAGCCGTCCTCAAGTACATCACCTCATTCTTACGTCAGGTTGAATTCCATTTTTCTCTGCTATGCCTATCTGACCAGTTTGATGATATCCTCCTGCAGCTCACAGATATCTTCCTTGCTATTTAAGACCATAAGACATAGGAGCAGAAATTAGGCCATTTGGCCCATTGAGTCTGCTCCGCCATTCAATATAGCTGATAAGTTCCTCAACCCCGTTCTCCCGCTTTCTCCCCATAATCCTTGATCCCCTTTATAATCAAGAACCTATCTATCTCAGTGTTAAATGTACTCAATGACCTGTCTTCCACAGCTTTCTGTGGCAGTGAATTCCATAGATTCACCACGGTCTGACTGAAGAAGTTTCACCTTATTTCCATGCTCTAAGGTCTTCCATTTACTCTAAGGCTGTGCCCTCAAGTCCTAGTCTCTCCTAGAAATGAAAACATCTTCCCAACATTCACTCTGTCCAGGCCATTCAGTATTCTGTAAGTTTCAATTGATCCCCCCCTCGTCCTTCTAAACTCCAATGAGTATAGTCCCAGAGTCCTCAAACGCTCCTCATGTGTTAAGCTTTCCATTCCTGGGACCATTCTTGTGAACCTCCTCTGAACCTGCTCCAGGACCAGTATATCCTTCCATTGATATGGAGCCCAAAACAGCACACAATACTCCAAACGTGGCCTCACCAGGGCCTTATAAAGCTTCAGTAGTATATCCCTGCTTTTATATTCAATTCCTCTCAAAATAAATGCTAGCATTGCATTTGCCTTCCTGACTACTGACTCAACCTGCAAGTTTATCTTGAGAGAACCCTGGACTAGAACTTCCAAGTCTCTTTGCACTTCAGACTTCTGAATTTTCTCCCCATTTAGAAAATAGTCCATGCTTTTATTCTTCTTACCAAAGTGCATGACCTCACACTTTCTCATGTTGTAATCCACCTGCCACTTCTTTGCCCACTCTCCTAACCTGTCTAAATCCTTCTGCAGACCCCACCTCCTCAACACTACCTGTCCCTCTACCTATCTTTGAATCATCTGCAAACTTAGCCAGAATGCCCACAGTTCCTTCATCTAGATCATTAATGTATAAACTGAAAAGTTGTGGTCCCAACACTGATCCTTGCAGAACACCACTGGTCACCGACTGCCGTCCTAAGAAAGACCCTCTTATCCCAACTCTCCGCTTTCTGCCACACAGCCAATCTTTTATCATGCTCGCACCTTGCCTCTAACACCATCGGCCCTTATCTTACTCAGCAGCCTCCTGTGCGACACCTTGCCAAAGGCCTTCTTGAAGTCCAGGTACATAACATCCATTGGCTCTCCTTGGTCTACCCTGCTCATTACTTCCTCAAAGAATTCAAGCAGATTTGTAAGGCTTGACCTCCCTTTGATGAAACCAAGCTGACTTGGCCCTATTTTACAGTACATTTCCAAAAATTCAGAAGTCTCATCCTTTACAATGGAGTCCAAAATCTTACTCATGACCGAGGTTAGGCTAATCGGCCTGTAATTTTCCGTCTTTTGCTGTACTCCCTTTTTAAACAGAGGTGTCACATTAGCGATTTTCCAGTCCTTTGGGACCCTCCCTGACTCGAGAGATTCCTGAAAGATCACCACTAACGCTTCCACTATCTCTTCAGCTATCTCTTTTAGAACTCTGGAGTGTCGTCCATCTGGTCCAGGTGATTTATCCACCTTCAGGCCAATCAGTTTTACTAGCACCTTTTCCGTGGTTATGGCCACCACACTCAGCTCTGCCCCCAACTCTCTTGAATTTTTGGGAGATTACTCGTGCCTTCCACAGTGAAGACTGACACAAAGTAATTATTCAGTTCCTCAGCCATTTCCTTGTTCCCCACTATTTTCTCTCCAACATCATTTTCCAGTGGTCCAATGGCCACTTTGGCCTCTCTTTTGCCCTTTATATCTCTAAAGAAACTCTTACAGTCTTCACTTATATTACTGGCTAGCTTACCCTCATATTTAATCTTCTCCCTCCTTTTTTCTTTATTTGTTGCCCTCTGTAAGCTTCCCAGTCCTCTGGTTTCCCACTGCCCTTTGCTACATCATATGCTTTTATGCTATCCTGACTTCCTTAGTTAGCCATGGTTGCCTCAGCCTCCCTGCACTATGCTTCTTTTTCCTAGGGATGAATTTTTGCTGTGTCTCCTGAATTATTCCCAGAAACTCCTGCCATTGCTGTTCCACTGTCTTTCCTGCTAGGCTCCTCTTTCAGTTAATTCTGCCTAGCTCCACCCTCACACCTCTGTAGTCGCCTTTATTCAGCTGTAATACCCTTACCTCTGATTCTATCTTCTCTCTCTCAAATTGCAGAGTAAATTCTATCATCTTATGATCACTGCCTCCTAAGGGTTCCTCACCTTAAGCTCCCTTATCAAGTCTGCCTCATTGCACAACACTAAATCCTGTATTGCCTGTTCCCTTCTGGGATCCACGAGCTGCTCCAAAAAGCCATCTCGTAGACATTCCACAAACTCCTTTTCTTGTAATCCATTACTAACATGATTTTCCCAGTCCACCTGCATATTGAAATCCCCCATGATCACTGTGACTTTGCCTTTCATACACACCTTTTCTATCTCCTGGTGTATCTTGCGCTCCAGCTCCTGACTACTGTTTGGAGGCCTGTACACAACTCCAACTATGGTTTTTTTAAAAACCTCTGCCGTTCCTCTATTCTACCCACACAGATTCTGCACCATCTGACCCTACTTCGTTTCTTCCTATTGATTTAATTTCATTTCTTACTAATAAGGCAACCCCACCCCCTCTGCCCACCTGCCTATCTTTTCAACTGGATGTATATCCTTGAATATTCAGTTCCCAATCCTGATCCCCTTGCAACCATGTCTCTGTGATGCCCACCACATCATACCTGCCAATTTCGATCTGCACAACAAGCTCATTTACCTTATTCCTTACACTATGTGCATTCAGATATAACACCTTCAGTCCTGTATTAACCGTGCCTCTTCTCATTGCCATTCATTTTTCTAGTGTTTGATTGCTAGCCCTTTGCAAGGGCTAGCTCTTCCAGTCTGTTACCGAATTAAGTGTTATCTGTGAACTTCTTGATCATAGCCCCTGTATTCAGCTGCTCCAAATCAGAAACGTACGCCAGAAACAACAAGGGGCCCTACACACGCACAATCCCATTGGAAATAGACTTCCAGCCATAGAAACATCTCTTTTACATCAACCCCTTCCATTCCTTTCAGGTTACAATCTCAAAGAATATGATCAGGTATGGAACTCACATTTTCACAAAAACAAAAGAGATCCATGCTGACTCTACCTAATTAATCAGTGTCTCCCCAAGTACAGATATACATTGTCCCTCAGAATCCATTCTAATATCATCTGATTTCATCATCGGTGACTCTGGCTCCAGCATCTAAGATTCAAGTTCTGGTATCCCCTCACTAAACATAACCCACCAGCCTTTCTTTCTCCTTTAAGATATTCCTTCAATCTCACTCTTTCACCAAGTCTACAAACATATGAATTAGGATGAGAAGGCCATTTGGCTCCTCATGCCTGCTCTCTCTTCAATATGACCAAGGCTCATCTGACTTACCTCCACATTCCCACTTATCTCCAATAACCCACAACTCCCTTGTTAGCCCAAAGTCCGCCAAATACTGCTTATAATAAATTAATGAATCTGTCTCTGCTACTCAGCGATCAACACAGTTCCAAATGCACTCAAAATAATTTCACCATCTTTATTTTAAATGGGTAACTTACTTTTAAAGTGTGCTCATAATTTGGATCTCTCCTACAAGTGACTAGTTGAGTTTTTTGAAAATGCAACTAAAGATATTGTTGAGGGCAGTGCAGTTGATGTGGTTTATATGGACTTCAGTAAGGCTTTTAACAAGCTCCCATATGCAAGGATGGTCCAAAAGCCCAAGGGATCCAATACAAGTTGGCAAACTAGATCCAAAATTGGCTTACAAATAGGAGGTTTTTGTAATAGGAAGCCTGCGATAAGCAGTATACGACAGGAATTAGTGGTGGGACTCTTGCTGTTTGTTGTGTATATTAATAACTTGAATGTGAATGTAAAACTTATAATTGGTAAGTTTGCAGATGACATGAAAATTAATGGTGTGGTTGATAATGAGGAGGACGGACTCAGCCTACAGTCTAATATTGATCAACTGGTAAATTGGGCAGCACAATGATTTATGGAATTTAATCCTGATAAGTGTGAGATGATGCATTTTGAGAGGTCTAATAATGGAAGGATGTACACAATGAATGGTAGGTCCCTAGGGAGTACTGAGAAACAAAAGGACCCTTGGTATACAAGTCCATAGATCCATGAAGGAGTCAGCACAGGTATGCCAGCGATGAAGAAGGCACAGAAGATGCTTGTCTTCATCAGTCAGAGAATAGAATGATGGAGCAAGAGTCTTGCTGCAACTTTATAAAACATTGGTTAGGTCACAGATGGAATACTGTGTGTAGTTCTGATCATTACGATATTGGAAAGACATGATTGCACTGGAGATGATGAGAGATTCACCAGGTTGAAATGTTTACATTATGAGAGACTTGATGGGCTAAATTTGTTTTCCTTGGAGCAGTGGAGGCTGAAGGGGTATTGGATTGATTATTTTGTATAATGAGGCAAAGACAGGGTAGATTATGAGAATCTCTTCCCCATGGCAGAGGTGTCTAAGACCAGGGGACATACGTTTAAGGTGAACAGCTAGTGGTTTACAGGAGATCTGAGGAAACAGTTTTTCACCTAGAAAGTGAAATATATAAATGGAATGTGATGTCTGAGAGGGTCATGGAGGCAAGTACTCCGGAAATATTTAAGAAACATCTGGTTGAGTACTTAAAATGCTAGGGCATAATAGGTTATCGACTAAGTGCAGGTAACTGAACTTTTCCTTGCTAATTTCCCTAATACAGATGTTAATTGGCCTACTATTTTCTGTTGTCAGTCCGCTTCTTGAATAAAGGAGTTACATCCCAATCTGATTGGATTGTTCCAAAATCTAGGGAATTTCAGAAAATTGAAGTCAATGCACCTACAATTTTACTAGCTACTTCTTTCAAGACAGAGGACACCATTCATCGGGACCTGTTAGGTTCTCGTTTTCACAGTATCCTTTCACGGATGCATGTTATTATTTTAAGTTCCTCCTTCCCGTCACTTGATTATTGCAAGGACATTATTTGCATCCTCTACATTGAAGTCAGATGCAAAAGACCTGTTTAATACACTTGCCATTTCCTCATTTTCCATTATTAATTCTCCAGACTCTCTCTAGAGGATTAATGCTCACTTTAGTTACTCTTTTCCTTTTTAAAAAGTGTGGAAAGTTCTAACATCTGTTTCATGTTACTTGCTATTGCTCTCCTATTCTAATTTCTTCTTCCTTATTAATACTTCAACCATTCTTTGTTTGTAATATTCTGCCTAATCTTCAGACGTGACATGCATCTTTGTAGAATTATACTTTTTCATTCCATTTAAAACTTTAAATTTACTTCGTCAATCAAAGATGCGTATCATTCCTTTGCAGTGTTGCTCTCTCATTTGAACGTACCTTTTGAGTATTCTGAAGTATCTTCTTACAAATCTGGCACTGCATCTCTATTGAGTATCCAGTAGCTACCTATCCAGTAACTCAACTTCCCAGCTCAACTTGGCCAGCTATGCCCATATGATAATTGTCACTACTTATGTTCAAAACATTTATTTAAAGATCCACTCATCTCACCCTTAAAATCTAATGTGATGTTAAGGTCAACACCACCTGGATGTACCTTCATTATAAGGTCACTAATCTCTTCTGTGTCATTGTACATTATACCAGATCTAGTATAGCTTGCTATCTTACTATAAAAAATGAGTCAAGAAACAGTCCAAGAAACTGTCCTGAAAGCAATCTGTGACTTATCAGGGTTACCTTTGCCAATCAGTTTCATTCAATCCATAAGTAGATAAATATCATTTATGATTTGTGCTGTAGCTCTCTCACGACCATATGTTATTTCTGCCTGTGTACATCTTCCTACAGTGTACTACACGTCGCTCCCAGAAACAACTTACTTTTACGATTGATCATCTCTACTTAAGATGATTCTACATCTTAATCTTTGGAATTAAGTTCATCCCTTTCCAGTGTGCAATACTAGATAACAGCAGTCCTTAGGTGAGTGTTAAATTGGGAGGGAGGGGGAACGGTTGTGGGAGGAGGCAAACTACAACAATATTAGGCAGGAACTGGAGAATGTTGAGGAGGCACTGCGTGAGGGTAAATCCAAATTGAACATGTGGGTGTATTTCAATTGGCAGTCGATAAGCGTTCAGGAGTGGCACGTCTCTGTAAGAATGAACGATAGGTATGGCAAGTCATGTGAACCTTGGATGACCAGGGATTTTATGACCTTGGTCAAAAAGAAAGAGGAAGCATATGTAAGGTCTAAGAAGATGGGAGCTGACAAAGCCCTTTTCTATACAAGGAAAGTAAGAAAGGACTTAAACAAGGAATTAGAAAAGAGGAGCCAATCCACCTTAAAGAAACCTGAAATCATCAGTAGTTAGGCCAAACAAAATATTTCACTTGAAAAGGAGAACAAAAGACAGCAATCTGAAAAATCACTGTATTAGCAAGGTTCTGGAAGGATTGGCACTGATATTTTGCTCACCTTGATCTTCCTTCACTTCAACATAAAAATGTAGGTACGTACTTGTAAAGTTTCATTCCTCAGACTTGACAAACTCCTTCTTTTTCTTGGGCTAGTGTTGTGCACTGAATCCAATGGGTACTCAAACCTAAGACAAGGAAGAATAAAAAGGGATTAATTGTTACAATTTTTGTCACATTACAAATAATAAACTGCCCCCATTGCATGAATTTATAGAAATGGCAAGTGAATAGCCAAAGAGCCAACATCAATTGTAGCAAATAGTCCTCTCAATGTTCAATTCCACAAGTTCAAACTTCTGATCTTATATTAAAAGCACCCAGTTGTTATAAAGTGCCAAATGGCTAGCACAAGGGGACATAGCTTTAAATTGAGGGGTGATAGATATAGGACAGATGTCAGAGGTAGGTTCTTTACTCAGAGTAGTAAAGGCATGGAATGCCCTGCCTGCAACAGTAGTAGACTCGTCAACTTTAAGGGCATTCAAATGGTCATTGGATAAACATGTGGGTGATAACGGAATAGTGTAGGTTAGATGGGCTCCAGATTGGTTTCACAGGTCGGCGCAACATCGCGGGCCGAAGCGCCTGTACTGCACTGTAATGTTCTATGTTCAATTTCTTGATTTTTAATGAGCACTTTACAATAGAAAAATAGCTAACCAGTCATGGTACAAAAAAAAACTTAGTAGTCCCGAGTAAAGACAACTGCGGACACAAATATCAGAAAGCAGACAGAAAATAAATACTTCTTTTGAAATATTTACATAAACCAGTCTAGAATTTTTTTCTCATCCAAAATGCTGCCCATTTTATTGTAATACTTGCAACTGGTGAGTGAGTAACTTCATATTTTGCTTTTAATATATACATTTAATGCTGTTTCAATATCAGAAAACACTGAATAGAGGAGCAATAACTAGACCAAATAGGTAGTCAAAGTGATTAGCTCATTAAGGAAGTCTGGAAGGCACCTTGAACTCAAGTTCTGAAGCTTATTTTTGTTTCTTTGGAGGAAGAAATAGCCTGAATGATGTATACAAGAAGATAAACACTTTTCGACAAAGTCCATGCATACAGTTTCTAGTGAGAGTTTATTCTAAACAACCACAGCATAAACCTCCTCACACCCACTTAATAACTCACCTTTGCCTTTCTTCCCAGTCAGCCTGTTCAGAAATGACTTGAAAAAAATCTGGGTATCCTGGGTTAGAGTTAGGGACACTACCACTGCACCACAAAACTCCTCTTTTTCTTCTATGTATAAATACTTTCAAAGCAATCTGATCCAGACATATTATTACACACCACCAGAATGGGTGGGATTTGAATCCAGCTCTTGTGGATCAGTGTTCAGGATACTACCACTGCACCACAGAATGCCTCTCCTTTGTATGGGTATTGTCCTGTGAAGTTCCTAAGTAAGGGAAAGTCACTATGGTTTTACCAGACAATGGGCTGTTCTCTCATTAAAGACACCTGGTGGTGGCTTAACCTGAGGGCCATCATACCTCAGGTAGGGGGGAAGAGGTTGAGAAGAAGAATCTTTCATGGTAACCTCAACCAGTGTGGGAGTTGAACCCTCTCCTTTACGTAATGTATAAAATATCTCAACATTTGTTTGCCTTGTTATCTTCATCTTCCAGTTATTTAGTGTCAAATTGTTAATAGGACCCTAACACTGGAAACAAAAATATGATTTCTCGTATATGAAGTACACAATTTTGCATACCACTCTGGTGGCTATATTTTAAGGTTGGCGCCTGCTTTTCATTTATTGTACTTATGAGGGGTACATCTCATTTCCTAATAACATCCCTTGTTCCGCATGTTTTATAAATGCATAAGCAAAACATTCTACATTTTAAAAAAAAATCTTAATACTAGCATCTATTTCAGAATTAGATTTGTTGGAGGAATTGGCTGGTAGCTGGCACCAGAGTAGGATAATCTTGACCAAACGTAGCATTTGTGCCTTTATTACACTGGAACAGGATAACTTTAGAGCATAAAGATTAACTATCAATGTTTAAATTTTTCCTTATTGATTGTAATTATAATTCAGAAAACCCATATCCAAATGCAGCAAAATCTGACTATACCAAGGTTAAGGTTCATGAATTGCAAGTAACATTCACATGCCTCACATTAATCTTTCCAAAGAGAGAGAATCTAACCCATCACCTCTTAACATTCAACAGCATCACCATCGCTGAATTGCCCACTATCAATATATTGGGGTTACTATTGACCAGAAATTGAACTGGACAAGCTATATAAATATTATGGCTATAACACCTGATCGGAAGGTAGGAATCCTGCAGTGAGTAGCTCATTCCTGACTACCATCTACAACATGCAGTAGTATGATGGAATACTACCAACTTGCCTTAATGAATGCAGCTTCAACAATACTCAAGAAACTTGACAACATTCAGGACAAAACAGCCCACTTGATTAACACCACTAACACTGACTCCCTCGAACACCACCTCTACCAGTATTAGCAGTGTGCGCCATCTACAAGATCCCTGAAGAAATTCACCAGGGCTCCTCAGACAGCACCTTCCAAATCTGTAACCACAACAATCTAGAAGGACAAGCCAACAAATTCATGAAGAACACCACCTGCAAATGCCCCCTCAAGCCACTCACCATCGTGACTTGGAAATATATCACTGGTCATCAGTGTCACTGTAAGAAAATCCTGGAACTGCCTTCCTTATGCCATTGTGGGTCTACCTAAATTGAGTAGACTGCAGTTGTTCAAGGAGGCAGTCCACCACTATCTTCAAGGGCATCTGGAAACGGACAATAAATGTGGGTCCAGCCAATGACACCCATATCTGTTAAAAAGTAACCAAAAACAGAAATCTAATACTTTAGGAGTGTCTGCTTCATGCTAGTAATAAAACCTGCAAATTAGAGCAGTTAAAGCCAAAGATGAGTTAATCTGGATCACGTTACCTGAAAGAACGATCAATAACTGTGAACACGTCACGATGCTTTAGACGTTCAGAGTGAAGCACAACATTGCCATTTAAATGTGTTCGATTAACTTCACTCAAATTAGTTAAAATGACCTGCAAACAAAATGTAAAGTTTTCAAAAAGTAGGCACTAGCTACAGCGTAGTATTTTCCAAAGTCAAATAAATGTTAATTTTTTAAAATTACCTCATTATTTTCATTTACTTCAAGCTTACAATGCTCTTTTGAAACATGAGGCAGTTGGATACGGATATCACAGTCCGTTTTCCTACAGGGATACCAAAACACTTGATTAAAGAAAACACTTGTTTATTTATAGGACAGCGATATTTGGAAACAGAAGCAGAACAGCAGACTTACCTTCCAAACAAGCAGGAAGATGATGTCAAAGGAAAATTGTATCCATCTGCTCCTGTACGCTTGATTACTACAATTTTACCATACAGTGGCATTTTCTAAAATAATTTCTTACCTGAAAGCAGAAATACATGGTGTAACTTTTAACCATGAGAATTTCTAATACTCATTATTTTAAACAATTTTTCCCAAACTATTTAAAACATGTTTTCTATACATTTCTGCCCTGATGACTCTCAGCAACTGGAAATTATGTTCAGGCCAAGAATATTCAAGATTTATTTAAGAAGTAGTGGAAGATGGACTTAAGAGAGAAAATGCCAAACCTTAAGAGTCTAGGCAGGTGAAGGTAGCACTGACACCAACAACAGTGGGGAAACAAAACAGACGTGCAAGAAGCCAGGAATTCTGATCTGGGAGAATTATGCGACTGGAAAAGGTCAAAGAGAGGATGAGAATAGCTTCTGGAGAGATTAAGAACAAATGTCAATTCCTGAGCACGGGGCGTGTAAAACTTAAGTGGAGTTAAACTAATAGCGTCTTTCGGATGACCGTCTGCACGCCTGTCATTTCTATATAATCCATTCCTTATTGTGACACTAATATTTATGCATTGTTCTTCAAATGTACCTTTAAATTTATATTGGTGTTAAACGCTATCGACGTTTTGCATGATTAAAAAAAGCAAGAACACCATTAAATGCTCAAGTTAGTTCATAAAACAAGAAAATACAAATCACCCTATCCCGAGCCTCATTTTAAGCAAATATCAAAGTGTTGCGGAAAGAATTATTGCTGGCTTTCTCCCTCTTTCTTCTTAAATTTCAAGTTGTATAGTTAATAATATCGACCAGTACTCTAGCGAAGACTCATAAAACTTGTATCTTCGATTGAGGAGCTACCGGAGGGGGAAGTGCAGCGATAAGAAACAGTGGAAAATGAAGACGTGTAGATCCTAGTGGGAATTGTGAAGCCTAGAAACTTTTCCCAGTGGGACTGGCAGGTGTGATGCGAGACAAACATGCAGTGGCATGTCAAAAAGAGCGGGCTCCCAACCAAAATTCCCGACCAACAGATTGAAAACTAAACAAAAAAACAGCAAACACGGGTGTCGACAGCTCAAACTGAAAACGTCTACTTCTCATCATCTCTGATCCCGACGGAACTCTAAAATTTTACGAATATTCCAAGGGAAGGCTTGACAGCGCCACGTTTTCAAATAACGACAAACTAAATTCGCCCGAGACTTTTAAGGGCCGATCGCAATCGGGGGAAGGAAATTATATATATTATGAAAACTACCACATGCCAAGGGGAGGAGAGATTACAGACACAAACACACTGACAACGATCCATAAACAAAACATTATATTGCACATCTTTCCCGCAATGCTCGGTCCCCGGAGAGTTTTCACGAACATCTGATGCTCCTGGTGGCCACTCACCTGGCCGCCGCCGACAAGTGTTAAAAGTCCTGATAGTCCATTCAACGTGGATGCAATTACAGTTATTTCTTCCGCCTCCCCACACTCTGTCCCGGGGTCTGGCCGATCGCGGAGGTACCCCCGACACTATGCACTCCTTCTCTCTCCCACCCCAGCCCCGGGTGCCTGTGTCTCCGAAGGCTCCCTCGATCACCCTCCTCCCCCAACCGTCAGAGCCGCTCGAACCTGCCGCGCCCTGATCACCAACAATCTTCAACCGCCCGCTTCCCTACCCGATCCTAGCCCGCCCGGCCCACCCCACCCCCAAACAAATCCAACTTTTAGATGCCGATCAGATCATTATCTCTTTCTCCGGGCACAACTCCGGCTCAGTAAAAGCGCGCGCGCGCGCCCCTTTAAAGCTTTTTTAAAAAAAACCCTCCAACCTTTCTTCCCGGCCGGCGCGCGCGCATTCCCCTTCATTCAAAATCCGTTTGAATTCCGGCGCCAAACGAAGCGATTGGCTGGCCGCTGACCGCCGTTTGTTGTCTCGCGAACCAATCACCTTTCGACCTGGTCGCTTCCCCCGCCGTCGGCTTGCGGCACCCGTCGCAGCGCCAGCGCAGCCCCGACGCCGCTGCCGGCTGCCGTTACTGCGCCTGCGCAGCCACGGCCGCGGCATCTGTCGTAGTTCTGCCGGAAGATAGTTGCTGTTTAATGTTAAAAGAGAACATGCCGTTGATAGGTTGAGGTAAAGCAAAATGTTGATCACCCACTCCAAACATGTTTGGACTCAAGCCCTCTTCAGTGACCTACCCATTCCGAGTGAGAGGCTGCACTTTTGAAAGCAGCGGTAGAAAATGCTGCAAACACACATTTTCGATGAAGTTTCAAGTTTCTGTTTACCAGCTGGGGCAGACTTTTTTTTTATAAGGGAAGGGAAATCATGCATACAAACACAAGATACACGTCTTTTCAAGTGGTGGAATTCGGATTTCGTGAAGATGCAGAATTTTTTTCTTCCATGAGATGTGCCATAAATTTACAAAAGAAGCAAAATATTGCGTGCTACAAATATGAGTTAAAAACAGACAGGGCCAGAAAAACTCATCAAGTCTGGCAGCATCTGTGGAGAGAGGAACAGAGTTAACACTTCAAGACCCCGTGAATTCTTTCGGACTGAAAAGAGCAGGAAAATAGTGCTTTGTTTCTTTTTTTCATTCACTAGTGGGACGTGGGCATGGCAGGTTGGCCAGCATTTATTGCCTGCTCTCACTTGTCCTTGAGAAGTTGGTGGTGAACTGCTTTCTTGAATTGCTGCAATCCACATGCTGTAGGTCAACCCACAGTGCCATTAGGGAGGAATTTCCAGGATTTTGACCCAGCAACAGTAAAGGGATGGTGACATATTTCCAAGTCAGGATTGTGAGTTGCTTGGAGGGAAAGCTGAACGTGGTGGTATTCCCATGTACCTGCCCTCGTCCTTCTAGGTGGAAGTGATCGTGAATTTGGAAGGTTCTGTCTGAGGATCTTTGGTAAATTTCAGCAGTGCATCATAACGCATTGTTATGCAGAACTCAAAGTGTTAACTCTTTCTTGACAAACGCTGCCAAAATCAGCTAAGTTTCTTCAATATTGCCTTTCTTGTAACATTAAAAATATTAAAACATTAAAGGAACTCTAGCAAGTTTCATTACAGACTGATTGAAAATTCCATGGACCCCTTTAAAGGGATGGACTTTTGCCTGCTGCTGACACTAAATTCTGGGACAAATGATGTAAAAGATGAATAATTGTTTGCAATTGATAAATTAAGGAAGGAAGAACTTCATTATTATCCAGGCCAACTCTGCCTGTTGTCAGCAGATGCAGATATGACTGGCCTTATTATATTTGTGATTAGTGATTTCAAATGCACCATTCTCCTTTTTCGCCTGCTTTCCGAACAAATACCACCACCGTCAAGTTCATATCGAAGCTACTCACTGTCCAGATTGAGAAAAAATCACTTCTCCCAATGTGGCTGAATAAAATTAGTGGAACTCTAGCTGCATTTTGGGTGAACATGCAGCAAATGGACTGCAGCAATTCGACACAGCAGCCAACCAAAGCCTTCTCAAGGATAACTAGAGATGGGCAATAAATGAGAGATAAAAGGTACTGCAGATGCTGGAGAATCCGAGATAACAAGCATGGGGCTGGATGAACAC
>JAHRHZ010000140.1:30386312-30418686 GCA_024137785.1 Ginglymostoma cirratum | reverse complement strand
CAGGAAAGCTGACGTTTCGGGTCTAGACCCTTCTTCAGAAAAGAAGGTTTCTGAAACGTCAGCTTTCCTGCTCCTCTGATGCTGCTTGGCCTGCTGTGTTCCTCCAGCCCTATACCTTGTTATCTCAACTTAGTCTGTGCCCTTGTTTCTTGAACTCCTTTGGGTATCTCATCTTCCAACCACCAACTCCGACTCCCTCAAAATCACTAGCTCTTTTGAGTTTGTCATTTTACCATTCGGAAGATTTTCTCATCACGATATCCCTATTCCTTTCCTCTCTCAGACTCTCTACTGTGACTTATTCTCTTTAATCTGAATTCACTACCCTCCTGTCCTCCATCAAACTCTCCCTCCAAATAAACTACACTATCTGCAATCATGGCACCCGTTTAACCTTTCCATTTAGCATTCTCTAATGCTGTGATCTTAATCACACAATGCATTTCTGATTGCTTTTACTTCCTAGCACTGACATCCTTCTTCGCCTAAAATGTCTTTCTGATGCTTTCACCACCCTGAACTTCTACCAGTTATGGGGAGCTCATGATCTTCTTTGTCACTAAGACTGAGATCATTTTTTCATCTGCCTGTGCTACATCTCTCCCATCCTTTGACTGAAATTTGTTCTGATTCCCCACCTTAATTCTTAATGCACTTATTTCCTAATTTCACTCCTATCTCTCCTCAATCCCTCTCCAAACTCATCTTCTCCAACAAAGACACCCATTGCTCTCATGATCCAACTGATTCGTGAAGACTCTTCTGACACAGTAGTAGTATCCCTACCTCCAGACCACAAGGCCTGAGTTCAAATTCTGCCTGCTCCAATGGTGTGTCATAATGTGTCTGAATATGTTGATTAAAATGTCTACAATTCACCACTAAACTGCTCATTTCCATGCTTTGATGTTGTAAATAGATCCCTCAACTCAGGTACTGTCTGTTGTCTTTCATCATTATCTGCATCCTCAAAAATACAACTTGCTCTTCATTCCTTGCACATTACTTTTTCACCTTCCACATTCTATTCGTCTCCAAATCTTTCAAAATGTTGCCTGTCAAATTTCTGTCCTATGTTTCTCATAACTCCATGTTTGAATCTCTCCAGTCAGGTTTCTAGCTTTGTCACAGCACACTAAAATTACCTGAATCAAAATTAAAAATGCCAGCCATCTTTTGATAATAACCAAGGCCCACTAAACCTCTTTATTCTCTCAGCTTCTCTGCTTCTTTCTCATGGTTAGCAACACTATTTGCCTTCAATTACTGTCCTCCAAAATTGAACTGAGTGGGCTGGCCCTCAGGTTCCACTCATATATTTGTTTGTATCCACAGAATCTCCAGGAATGGCTTTTCTACCCATGTTCGCACTGTGATCCTGATTGACAAAGGGTGTATTAGTGCATTCCCCTTTTATTTCATATCTTCATACTGCTCCCTAGTAATATCATCCACATGTACAGCATCAATATCGAACTCTACTTCGCTATAACTTCTCTCAAGCTCTTAGAGTCATAGAAACAGACCCTTAGATCCAACTTGTCCATGCTGACCAGATATCCAAAATAAATTTATCCCATTTACTGGCATTTGTCCCATATCCCTATAAACCTTTCCTACTCATTTATCCATGCAGATGCCTTTTAAATGTTGTAATTGTACTAGCCTCCACCACTTGTTCTGGCAGCTCATTCCATACATGCACCACCATCTGCATGAAAAAGTTGCTCCTTAGGTCCCTTTTAAATCTTTGACCTCTCACCTTAAACCTATGCCCTCTAGTTTTGGACTCCCCCATCTCAGGGAAAAGACCTTGTCTATCTGCCCTATCCATGCCCCTCATGATTTTGTAAACCTCTATATGGTCAGCCATCAGCCTCCGACACTCCAGAGAAAATAGTCCCAGTCGATTCAGCCTCTACCTATAGCTCAAATTCTTCAAACCTGGCGACATCCTCGTAAATCTTTTCTGAATCCTTTCAAGTTTCACAACATACTTCCAATAGCAGGGAGACCAGAGTTGCACACAGTACTCCAATAGTGGCCTAAACAATGTCTTGTATAGCTGCAACATGACTTCCTGAACTCTATACTCAATGAATGTGAAGCTGGGAAAGCACAGGCAGTCAGACAGCATCCGAGGAGCAGGAAAGTTAACGTTTCGGGCCGAAAGTCTTCATCAGGAAGGTTTTCAGCCCAAAACATTGACTTCCCTGCTCAATGGATGCTGTCTGATTGGGTGTGCTTTTCCGGCTCCACATTTATTGACTCAAGCTTCCGGCATCTGCAGTTCTTACTATCTCCTATACTCAATGCACTGACCAATAAAGGCAAACATACCAAAAGCCTTCTTTACTATCCTATCTACCTGCGACTCCACTTTTAAGAGACTATGAAACTGCACTCCAAGGTCTCTTTGTTCAGCAAAACTCCCCAGGACCTTACCATTAAGTGTACAAGTCCTGCCCTGATTTGCCTTTCCAAAATTCAGCACCTCACATTTATATAAATTAAACTCCATCTGCCATTCCTTGATCTACTGGCCCATCTAATCAAGATCCCGTTGTACTCTGAGGTAACCATCATCGCTCTCCACTACACCTCTTAATTCTGGCCTCATCGGCAAACTTACTAACCATACCTCTTATGTTCACGTCCAAATCACTCATATAAATGAGGAAAAGCAGTGGACCTAGCACCGATCCTTGTCACACACCACTGGTTCCAGTCTGAAAAGCAACCCTCCACCACCACCCACTGTCTTCTACCTTCGAGCCAGTTTTGTAGCCAAAAAGCTAGTTCTCTCCCTATTCCACTTGATATCACCTTGCTAAACAGGCTAACATAAGGAACCTTGTCGAACGCCTTGCTGAACTCCACACAGATGACATTCACGGCTCTGCCCTCATCAATCCTCTTCATCACTTCTTCATAAAGTTCAATCAAGTTAGTGAGACATGATTTCCCACACACAAAGCCATGTTGACTATCCTTAATCGGCCATTGCCTTTCCAAATACATGTAAATCCTGTCCCTCAGGATTCCTTCCAACAACTTGCCCACCACCGAAGTCAGGCTCACATGTCTATAGTTCCCTAGCTTTTCCCTACTATCTTAAACAGTGGCACCACATTAGCCAACCTCCAGTCTCCAGCACCTCACCTGTGGCTATCGATGATACAAATATCTCAGCAAGGGGCCCAGCAATCACTTCCCTAGCTTCCCACAAAGTTCTAGGTTATATCTAATCAGGTCCCGGGGATTTATCCACCCTTATGTGTTTTAAGACGTTTAGTACTTCCTCCTCTGTAATGTGGACATTTTTCAAGATGTCACTATTTATTTCCTCAAATTGTCTCTCTTCCATATCTTTCTCCACAGGAAACAGTGATGCTAAACACTCATATAGTACCTCTCTGCTCTCCTGCGGTTGCACACATAGGTGACCTTGCTGATCTTTAAGGGGCCCTATTCTCTCCCTAGTTACTCTTTTATTCTTAATGTATTTGTAGAATCTTTTTGGATTCTCCTTGACCCTATTTGTCAAAACTATCTCATGTCCCAAGAGGGTGTGTCTTTCTTTTTCTTGATTCCCCATTCCAAAAACAGACCCCCATGTGAGTTGTTCACTCAATCTCTTCTCCCACCTCAAAACAGTCTCATCCTTCAACCTAATCCAAAAATATTCCTGTATCCTGTGTTTCTTCTTGTTCCTCGGTACTAGTCCTGCTAAAATACAGCCAAATGTTTACATTTTCATCACAGACAGGGAAATATTGAGGTCATCTATTTAATAAGCTTATGATTGTCAAGCATTTTTGGCTTTGACATAGCAAAAATATTTCTCAGCTCTCAAGTTATGGACATTAGTATTGGGATATCTGTAAAAAGCATTTACTTCCCTTTCTCACTCGCATCGTTCCTTTGCCTCTGTTTCTCAGCAGCAATTTCTGCCTGAGTGTTTATTTTGCAATATAAACCTCCATTTGTATTTTCTTAGTTTATTTTTTGATGTTCTGTATAGAATTTAATTCTTCTTGTATTTTTCTCCCCATTATGTCTTTCTTCCACCCTTTCCTTTCTTTCCATCTTTTTTCTCTCCATTCTTTTTGTGATGCTTAATTCTTTCTCATCTCAGTACAAATAATTATCTTTGCCATTTCTGTATGTTTGCCACACCTTTGGAGGAGACAATACTAAGCACAGTATTTTGCTGTTCCTGATGTCTGACATGATTTTTTTGTAAATGTGGTGTTGGCTCAGGTATATGAACTTAAACAGAAAAAGAGACTGAACTGAGGCCCCAATTGACAGCAGATGCTGACACTTTCAACTGCTAATGACCAAAGTGGCTAAACCACTCTCCGCTCCAGATATGGTTTCACTTTTTCACAGCTTCCCTGCATAGTTAAAGTATTCTACCTAAATCATAGATCATCTAATGTAGCCATTTTATGATTATATTGTGGATGTCATCTCAGCTTTTGTTGTCTTTTACATAGGAAACAAATTCACGCACAAGCACATTTTGGTTCTTTGCTCTGTAGACGTAACAACCAGTCTCAGAACGTGGAGAATTCAGCTGGTCAGGTGATGTTGACAACCTGTTACTTCTAACCAGAGAATAAAGTAATTATAGCCCTGATGAAGTGGAGAATGATATAATTCTTTATGCCTCTTTTGAGCTCATTCTATGCCTCATGGAATGATTCTACACAAAAGAACCAGAAGTGGCATAAAGAAGATTTTCTTTTGATACTGTGAGTGGTTATGATCTTCAATACACTGCCTGACTGAGACTGTAATAGTAGCAGATACATTTGTTGCTTTCAAGAGGCAGTTAGATAATTAACGTGAAGAAAAATGGAAAGTGAGCGTGCTGAATTGTGGCGATAATTAGAATAAATGCACACTTCAAGCCAAATAACCTCATTCTGAGCTGTATTCATTCTATAATTCTATGGGCTGTATTTAAAAGTCCATTATAGTCTCTGCATGACCCCAGATAAAATGTTTAGATCAGCCCACTCACAAGTCAATTGGTTGCACTACAGTCATTAAATGGCTGCTTGGCTATTAATTATGGTGAGGTGGGACTTCTGCACCTCAGAAACATTGAGTTGAATCTTACATTTTTTGGCTAAATGCTAGTTGTGTCAAGGTTTTTGGAGGGTTGTCACTGTGAGGCCTAGTGAGTTTTCTTGTTGTGCCAGTGCAGTCTCAGACATTTGGAGGAGTGCACAGCAATACAGAGTCACAGACTCATACATCATGGAAACAGATCCTTCAGTCCATTTCATCCGCGCTGACCAGATATTCCAATATGACCTAGTCCCATTTGCCAGCATTTGTCCCATATCCCTCCAAGCCCTTCTCACTCATATACCCATCCAGATGCCTTTTAAATGTTGTAATTGTACTCGCCTCTACCACTTCCTCTGGCAGCACATTCCATACACACACCACCAACTGTGTGAAAAAGTTAGCCGTCAGGTCCTTTCTACATCTTTCTCCTCTCATGTTAAACCTATGCCCTCCAGTTTTGGACCCACAACCCCGCCATCCTAGGATAAGGACCTTGGCAATTCACCCTATCTATGCCCCTCGTGATTTTATAAACATCTATAAGGTCACCCCTCAGCCTTTGATGTTCCAGGAAGAAACGCTGCAACCTAATCAGCCTCGCCCTATAACTCAAACCCTCCAGACCCAGTAACACACTTGTAAATCCTTTATGCACCCTCTCAAGTTTAACAAACTCTTTCCTATAGAAAGGCAACCAAAATTATATGCAGTATTCCAGAAGTGGCCTCACCAATGTCCTATACAGCCACAACATGATGTCCCATCCCCAAACTTAATGTTCTGACCAATAAAGGCAAGCATGTCAAATGGCTTCTGTTTACCCAACCCTGTCTACCTGCAATTCCGTTCTCAAGAAACTTTGCATCTCTACCCCTAGGCCTCTTTCTTTGGCAACACTCTCCAAGGCCCTACCATTAACTGTATAAGTCCTGTCCTGGTTTGCCTCACCAATCTCTGATCTTTTGTTGTTGAATCACTTGAAAGAGGAAAATTTTCTCCTCTTTACTCTTTCCAAACCTCACACCAAATGGAAACCCTCCATTAGGTTACTAACCATTTTTCACTGTTTCAGGTACAACAGTGCCAACTTTTCCAAAATTCCCTGGTGAATAAAAGCCTTCACCCTTCCATTATTCCAACAGACCCCCTCAGTGTCCTTTCTAACGTCATTATATCTCAGTAAATCCAGTCTAGTGAAAGCAAGCAGGGCCCATCAATGCAAATTCAATGCATCAGAACTCTCCTCATCAGAACAATGTATTTTCTACTTCTGCAGTCACATCTGAATCACTTTGACCTGTATCTTCCTCAGCTTCCCACTTCCAATAAACACTTCAATGCAGAACATATCTATCAACTGGCTTTCATTCCAACATGGACACAAGCTGCAATAAGTTGTTAAGGGTATGATGGACAGAAAGGCCTTCTCTGGCTCTCATGCTTGAACAAGGGAGACTATGCTTGAACAAGGGGGACTACAATAGAATGAGGGAGGACTTGGCTAAAGTAGACTGGAAACAAAGATTTTATGGTGGGACAGTTGACGAGCAGTGGAGGACTTTCAAAGCAATTTTTCAAAGTGCTCAGCAAAAGTATATTCCAGTGAAAAAGAAGGACTGTAAGAAAAGGGGTAATCTGCCATGGGTGTCTAAGGAAATAAGGGAGGCTATCAAATTGAAAGAGAAGGCATACAAAGTGGCCAAAAACAGCATGAAACTAGAAGATTGGGAAAACTTTAAAGGTCAACAGAAAGCCACAAAAAGAGCTATAAAGAAAAGTAAGATAGAACATGAGAAGAAACTAGCCCAGAATATAAAGACAGACAGCAAAAGTTTCTATAAATATATGAGATGAAAACGAGTGGCTAAAGTAATGGTTGGCCCTTTAGAGGATGAGAAGGGGAATTTAGTTATGGGATATGATGAAATGGCCGAGGCATTGAACAAATATTTTGTATTGGTCTTCACAGTGGAGGACATTAATAACATGCCAGTAATTGACAAAGAGACGAAGGTAGGTGAGGACCTGGAAACGATCATTATTACGGAAGAGGTAGTGTTGGGCAAGCTAATGGAGCTAAGGATTGATAAGTCTCCTGGCGCTGATGGAATGCATCCCAGGGTACTAAAAGAGATGGCGGGAGAAATAGCAGATGCATTGGCGGTAATTTTCCAAAATTCACTGGACTCTGGGGCAGTCCCAGCAGATTGGAAAACAGCAAATGTGACGCCACTGTTTAAAAAAGGAGGTAGACAAAAGATGGGGAATTATAGACCAGTTAGCTTAACCTGTGTAGTGGGGAAGATGCTTGTCTATTATCAAGGAAGAAATAGCAAGTCATCTCGATAGAAATTGTTCTGTTGGGCCGACGCAGCAGGGGTTCATGAGGGCAGGTCATGCTTGACAAACCTTTTGGAACTCTATGAAGACATTACAAGCAAGGTGGACAATGGGGACCCAGTGGCTCTGGTGTACCTGGATTTCCAAAAGGCCTTCGACAAGGTGCCGCACAAGAGGCTGCTGCATTAGATATGGATGCATGGCATTAGGGATAAAGTATTAGCATGGATAGAGGATTTGATGACTAACAGGAAGCAAAGATTGGGGATAAATAAGTGCTATTCTGGCTGGCAATCAGTGACTAGTAGTGTGCCTCAGGGATCGGTGTTGGGACCGCAATTATTTACAATTTATATAGATGATTTGGAGTTGGGGGCCATGTGTATGGTGTCAAAGTTTGCAGATGACACTAAGATGAGTGGCAGAGCAAAGTGTGCAGAGGACTGTGAAACCTTGCAGAGGAACATAGATATATTGAGTGAGTGGGCAAAGGTCTGGCAGATGGAATACAATGTAAATAAATGTGAAGCCATACATTTTGGTAGGAGTAATAGTAAAAAGGATTGTTACTTGAATGGTAAAAAGTTGCAGCATGCTGCTATGCAGAGGGACCTGGGTGTCCTTGTGCATGAATCACAGAAGGTTGGTCTGCAGGTACAACAAGTAATTAGGAAGGCAAGTGGAATTTTGTCCTTCATTGCTAAAGGGATTGAGTTTAAAAGCAGAGAGGTTATGTTGCAGCTGTACAAGGTGCTGGTGAGGCCACACCTGGAGTACTGTGTGCAGTTTTGGTCTCCTTACTTGAAAAAGGATGTACTGGCACTGGAGAGAGTGCAGAGGAGGTTCACTAGGTTAATTCTGGAGTTGAGGGGGTTGGCTTATGAGGAGAGACTGAGTAGATTGGGATTATATTCATTGGAATTCAGAAGATTGAGGGGGGATCTAATAGAAACATATAAAATTATGAAGGGAGTAGATAAGAAAGAAGTAGAGAGGATGTTTCCACTGGCAGGTGAAGCTAGGACAAGAGGGCATAGCCTCAAGATTAGAGGGAGCAGATTTAGGACTGAATTGAGAAGGAACTTCTTCACCCAGAGGGTTGTTAATCTATGTAATTCCTTGCCCAGTGAAGTAGTTGACGCTACTTCAGTGAACGTTTTTAAAGCTAAGGTAGTTTTTTTTGAACAACAAAGGAATTAAGGGATACGGTGAGAGCGCGGGTAAGTGGATCTGAGTCCACAAAAAGATTGGCCATGATCTTATTGAATGGTGGAGCAGACTCGAAGGGCCGGACGGCCTACTCCTGCTCCCAGTTCTTATGTTCTTATGTTCTGAGATGATCTGAATGACGAAGTGCACTATATCTGATTACGGGACACCCTGCAGTAATTCCCCATGCTGATTCAGATATTGCTGTCCTCCCTGTGACACATGCCATCGAGAATGATGTCAAGAGATCTTCATTGTTGTTGTGTAATATTCTGCTCTGTAAATGTATTCACAGCTGTGTAGATATGACCGTTGTCCAACTGCCCCATTGATTCAAATCAGAATCCACCCATACTCACAGAATTATTATAAGAAGAAGGACAATGACATTCTCCACTCCATTAGCCTAAGTGCCACCATCTTCTTGCCTATACTTCATACTCACTCTGTCTCTGCTACGGCACCCATCTCCCATTGAAGTCTCATGCTCTATCACTTTTAATATTGCCTGAAACATCTTCCCACAAACACACTCACCACCTCAACCTTAGACATCATTAACCCTTCATGCCCTCTGTGCTGCCTTATCATTCACTTGGGGCCACGCTACCTGCACCAAAATAAATAGCTGGTGTACGCCTTAAAACTGGCTTCCTCTCATTGCAGGAGGCAAATAGGGCAGAATGAGCCAAGGCAAGTGGTGCCTGCCCAACATTTGGTTGCTCATTGTTATGTGGAGAGCATCGTGACTCTGAACTGCTCTGAGCAGCTGACTGACTGGGTCCAAATTCCTGGACTGGTATCAAAGATTGCCCTTGACTTACTGTTATGGACTTCCTGAGTGAAGGTTATCTCCCTTGACTTGACCAAGGACTGCTAACAACCATAACATGCTTCTGGGTTTGTGTCTGTACTAAAAAGCACAGCAATACAGCAGTATTGTGAATACCTGGTATCTCTGACTGAGGGGGCTAAGTGCAAGAGGCAAGGAAGGGATGCTGTGAGCATCCTGGTAGGTCAGAGTGAGTAAGAGCTGTGGCAGCAAGTGAACAGACCAGAGATGCAACCTCTTCTAGTCCATTAGCTGGATACGTGCCCTTGAGCACACAGCGTCTCTACAGCAGTCATATAATGATAGTTGCCAGTGCAGCTTTGAAGTGAAGAAGCACACGGCACATCAGAGATGCACTATGAGGATTCTTAGAGGCTGGTGCATGTCTGATGTGAATGGGCACTCCCGCTCCCATTTTCTGCCACCAGCCCGTGCTGGAAAAACTGCTGGGTTAGATGCTTGCTGTGGGCTTCTCCCCATTGGGTGGCAGGATAAGACTCTAAAGTGGGAATCAATTATCCGCTTTATGGCCTTAATTAGCTCACTCTAATCGGTGTGCAGCCAACACCACCCCTCTCTGGCTGCTGGCAAAATTGCAGTAGGGGTAGAAGCATGTGGAGAAGTGGCAGGAAGACTGCCTGCTGGATTTAACATGCCTCCTTCAAACCCAGGCCTATGATTGTAAAAGTAGGCCATTTAGCTTATTGAGCCTATGTCAACACATTGGTAAAGGTATCAAATTAACCCCAGAGCTTTGCTGTTTCGACATATATCCTTCATATATTTATTAAGTTCTCTTTTGAATTTATAATTGAATATGCTTCCACTATTCCTTCAACCAGGACCTCTTCTGCTAGTGGAATATCAGTATTCACTTTATCTTCCCCAATTACCTCCAACCTTCCACTGCAACATTGTCAGTGTTTACGCCTTTATAAGAAAAAGAACATTCTGGTTGCCTTTTATACAAGATATTAATCTATTATTATCCTTTCTCTTTCTGCCTAATTTTTTTTAAGATTTCCTCTGCACCCTCTATTATCATTTTGGTTCTCTGTTGTATTATTAACCCATTGGTTGTAAAAGAAAATAAGCATGTTAAAACCAATGCAATCAGTTTTTCTTAAAACAACAGATATTGTTAAGTTAACAAGCATGGGGCTGGATGAACACAGCAGGTCAAGCAGCATCATAGGAGCAGGAAAACTTGACGTTTCGGGCCTAAACCTCTGCTTGACCTGCTGTGTTCATCCAGCCCCATGCTTGTTATCTCGGATTCTCCAGCATCTGCAGTACCTTTTATCTCAGATATTGTTAAGTTGTATTTTTTCATTGATATAAAGTGATTAGAACTCAGAAGTTATTTTTGTTTTGTTGATTATGATGTGGAAAATTTTTTGGATAGTTAGTGAAGAAAAGAATAGAAAATAGCCAGTTCGAAAGGAAAAACCCGCAGAGACCTAATAAATGAGGAAGTTGAAAACTGATGAAGAGCCCAATATAGATGGCCAAGTTGACAGGAGAGTGGTTAGAATGTAAATGACAGATTCTAAGTTCACATATGACACAATTTTATTATATATAAATATGCTGCTGCTTTTGGAAGGGATGTAAATTTGGTTTGAGTGTGGTGGTTTCTATTTCCTTGATTTATAATATGTTTCACTATACAACATAAGTAATTGTCGAACTATTACTGGAAGCTTATTGACCCATATTTGCACTTGATTGTCAAGACATTTTTGAGTAAGTGGGTAAGTGGATCTGAGTCCACGAAAAGATCAGCCATGATCTTATTGAATGGCGGAGCTGGCTTGTGGGGCCGGATGGCCTACTCCTGCTCCTAGTTCTTATGTTCTTATGTTATAAAAATGGCAATTACCAGAAAAATTATTCTGTGGTAGGATGTTAAATGGTCAATTAAGAGGGTGACACATCTCATTCCTAATCTTACAGATATGTTTGTTTGGCGAAATAATTACAGAATGTAACAGCTTATCAAAAATGAAAAGGAGACATCCCATCTTTCAGGCAATGGAAACAGTCTAATATTTATCTATACTTGAACTATTCTTTGTAGTAGTGATATAACTTAGCTACTGTGAAGTATTTTATATAGTTTCCCACATATCAATACATCTCACATAAAATATTGAACAAATTCTCTCTGCTTGGGAAGTATATTTGAACATAAAAATGCAATTGTGATGAAGAGTCAGTCAATACTTTGTTGCAAGTTTGATTGGAGCTTCCTCTTTTTTGGAATTTTTCTGCCATTGAGGTCTGGCTGGAACACAAGCAAAACATGGAACAATTATTAACAAAAGCAAGTCAATTTGTATTTTTATGTGGATGACTAAAATATGAATTGCACAACAAAAGAACAGTGATACTTTAATTCCCCATTGCTTTTAATAATTGGCATTTTTAATAAGAAAAGAAATCCTATGATGCTAATGCTTAAAGGTGATTTATGCACCCTAAGCAATGGGAATATGGTTGTTCAGTGTACTTGGGAAAACCAGAAGACATTGCCAACAGATTCCCTGCCCATAAGCTAATTCAATTAACAAGCCTTATTTCCAGTTGGGCAAGGTACAGTCAATTCAAGGTAACTCCAGGCTCTGCTGGTGGGAGAGCAATCTGGTATTGGGTTGACACAAAATTCCTTCCTTTCTCAATCCAATATCAGATTGGAGAAGGGTTGGAGACTAAATGGCAAGACAAGGTGATAAGGAGGCCTCTGGAGACAGATTGGAGATCTGAGGCCTGGTGGAAGGGAAGTAATGGGAGGTCTTGATGGGGAAATGAAGGGTATTGAAGGCTTGGTAAGGTAAGATCATGGGGAAATCAGCAGGATTGGGGTAGGGGGAGGAATGTCTGATCATGGAGACTTGGCCGGGTAGGCATGCCAAATCCAAGAGGTAAGTAGAAAAGCTTTTATTTAGCTGCTGGTCCAAGGCCTGACAAACCAGAATTAAATTGAACATCGCCAGTAAAAAAAAATGAGGCATAAAGTCTTATAATACTTACTGACCCAGGATGAGGTTGGTCGCCTATTCCTTTATAACCAGAAGTGGTTGATTTGGAATTGGGATTCAGACTTTTAGCAGTGTAACTTCCCATTTGACACAAACTTGCCCATTTTGATAGGGTTAGAAATTTCCCACATTCCTCAGTTTCTGTTAGCATCAATATGCATTTTATCAGTTACTTACTATAATAGCTTGAGGAATATTTGCCCTCTGATATAAATATTGATATCTGGGTATCTCAAAGTCAGTTATTACATCTTCATCATTTATCATCTGAAATAAAAAAAGAAAATTTTACAAAATTATCAAACTCCCATTTCTAGGAATTGAAATACTGAAAATCTTTAAGACATAAATGGAGTATTTCATTTTAATGGGGCAGAATGAAGGAATTAAAGATCTAGATCTGCTAGCACATGAATCACAAAAGATTAGTTCCAAGTATGGCGAATGACGAGGAAGGCAAATGGAATGTTTATGTTCAATGCCCAGGGAATGGAATATAAAAGAAGGGAAATTTTACTGCAGCTGTACTGCAGCCTCATTGAGACCTCATTTGGAGTATGGTGTTGGTCTCCTTATTGAAAAAAAAGTGATACAATTGTGTTGGAAGCATTTCAGACAGGATTCACCTGTCTCATTCATGGGATGAAGGGCTTATTTTATGAGGAAAGGTTGAAAATATTGGAACTTTACCTGTCGGAGTTTAGAAGAATGAGAAGTGTTCTTATTGAAACATACATGATCCATAGTGGTCTTGATGGGGTGGAGACTGAGAGGATGTTTTCTTTTGTAGTGAGGTTAGAACTAAGGAACACAGTTTAAATTTAAGAGGTGTGCCTTGTAAGATGAAGATGAGGAGAAATATTTTCGCTCAAAGCCACATTAGTGGAATTTTCTGACCTAGAAATTAGTGGAGGCTGGATCTTTGAATTTATTCAATGCAGGATAAGGTAGATTGCTGATAGCTAAGAGATCCAAAGGTTACGAAGGGCAGACAAGAAATTGGAGTTGAGACCACGACTAGATTTTATTGCGGAACAGGCTCAATGAACCAAATGGCACGCTTCTGCATCCAAACCCGTGCATTTTTATATTCCTGAAGTGCTACAGCTAAAAACTGCAAATTTTCAGCTGAATTAGCAGAGGGTAACATAGAACAGGAGGAGGCCATTCAGCCCTTCGAGCCTACTCTGCCATTCATCATGATCATGGCTAGTCATCCAACTCAATAGCCTAATCCTACTTTCTCCCCATAACCTCTGATCCCATTCGCCCCAAGTGCTATATCTAGCCACCTCTTGAGTACATTCAATGTTTTGGCGTCAACTACTTCCTGTGGTAATGAATTCCAGATGCTCACCACTCTTTGAGTGAAGAGATGTCTCCTCATCTCCATCCTAAATTGTCTACCCCAAATCCTCAGACTGTGACCCCTGGTTCTGGACACACCCACCATTGGGAACATCCTCCCAGCATCTACCCTGTCCAGTCCTGTTAGAATTTTATAAGTTCCTATGAGATCCCCTTTCATTCGTCTGAGCTCCAGCGAAAACAATCATAACTTAATCAATCTTTCCTCATATGTCAGTCCTGCCCTCCCTGGAATCAACCTGGTAAACTTTCACTGCACTCCCTTGAGAGCAAGAGCATCCTTCTTCAGAAAAAGAGACCAAAACTGCACACAATATTCTAGGTGTGACCTCAACAAGGCTCTGTATAACTGCAACAACACATCCCTGCTCCAGTACTCATAACTTCTCGCAATGAAGGCCAACATACCATTGGCCTTCTTTACCGCCTGCTGCACCTGCATGCTTACCTTCAGTGGCTGGTGCAAAAGGACACACACTCCCATCTCCCAATTTATAGCCTTTCAGGTAGTAATCTGCCTTCTTGTTTTTGCTTCCAAAGTGGATAGCCTCACATTTATCCAAATTATGCTACATCTGCCATTGATTTGCCCATCATCCAACCTGTTGAGATCATGCTGAAGGACCTCTGCATCCTTGTCACAGTTCACCCTCCCACCCAACTTGATATCATCTGCAAACTTTGAGGTGTTACATTTTGTTCCCTCATCCAAATCATTGATATACATTGTGAATAGCTGGTGTCCCAGCACTGATGCCTGTGGCACCCCATTAGTTACTGTCTGCCATTTGAAAAGGACCCATTAATTCCTATTCTTTGTTTCCTCTCTGCCAAACAGTTTTCTATCCATCTCAATACACTTCCCGCAATCTCATGCGCTTTAATCTTGCACAATAATCTCTTATGTGGGACTTTATCAAAGGCTTTTTGAAAGTCCAAATTTACCACATCGACTGGCAACTCTGCTAGTTACACCTTCATAACCTGGGAGTGTGAAACTAGACATCAAGAACGTTCCCATGCCTTCAGGAGAGGAGAGCAAACAGAGTCTTATTGAGGTTTAAAACATATATACTGTTTCTCTGATAACTTTAAGGGTATAACTATTGAGATACATGATTGCAACAAAATGGCTGCCACTTATATCTTAATAACAAAAACTACATTTAACAGTAATTAGTTATATTTTAAATTCTTTTTAACATTTTTGTGAGATGATCAGTTGCTCTGAAATACATTATTTTGTTTTTCTGTTTAATTGATGGTCTTGTGTATGTCTGGAGTACAACGTCCATCATCGCTTAACAATGTATTTTTTTTCACTTTAATTAGTTTGAAATAATCAGTTTAATTAGCCATACAGATTAGCTGAAATATTAATTATTTACAATCCAGGTAAGAAAAACTATTCGACAAAGAGGAAAAAAAGCTATTAGGAATAGTATTCCGTGTCACACCAAGTAATATACATACAATATTTCAACCTTTAAACTAGAATTTTCCTCTCTCGCTCAGGTCAGTACATTCAGATAAAATTAACATCTATGACATAAACACATAGGCAATGGATAATTCTGTTAAAAATATTTCAATAAGTTTGCAATAACATCTTATTTAACTGTGCAAGCTTCATACTTAATTTTAAGAAGTCACAAACCAGTGACAAACTGTGTGTGTATATAAGGTCTGTGTGAACAGGATCTTAACTCTGCCTATCATGTTGAAGCCTAACCTGTTGATGTTCCGTTCAATTTATGTTTTGGGCAGCCAATTAGCCAAAGGCAAGGAGTTGGGACAAAGGGTTAGATTCCCCCAGAAAAACACTGCTGCATCCTGGAGGTGTTGCATCTCACTTCATACAGCACCCCTAATTTCTACAGTGGATTAACATCAAATTGTGTATGTATGTGTGCTGCCTTAGTGTAATGTGTCATAAAAGCAGCAGATTTCATCTCTCTCCTGTGGGACTCATGACCTACCTCACAAAACAACCAGGCAAGTAAGAAATGATAACTTGACAGCTGCAAGGCCAAAGCAATCAGAAAGAATATCATTGTAGGATTTCACCAGTCCCAAACTCCAGTGAGAGATTCCACTCAAAGAGACCATGCATTGAACAGGACTTAGAATATTATGGTGTTTCCTGACCTCTACCTTCAGAAGTTTGGCTACACACTGGGACTGCAAGGCAGATAGCTTTAACCCAAATAATTAAATACTGTTTTGTTCAGCAATTTGATCTCAAATAAAATTTTTGAGCGAAAGGAAATGAAATTTTTTTTGGGGATATCTGGAGTATTTGAAGTGCATCGATGTTGACCTCAGACATTGTAGCAGAAGTCAGTAAGACAGGCCTGGACTTGGGTGGTTGGCTATCTGTTCAAGGTGAATAATAACATCATAAAGCTTCAGCAAAAGTTGCAAAAGCTCTTTTATATGGAGGATGGATTAATAAAGCATTTTCAAGAAGTGCTGACTTGTTAAGCTGATATTATTGATGGAAGAGAAGGAGGCAGGAGGTGAAAATGACATGGGTTGGCATTGGGACTGGTATCCATTACTGCCATCTGCTGGTAGTAAGTCTGGGCAGATAGGTCTGCTAACATGTGGCCCATTTAGCTGTTTAAAACTGCATGACTGCACATAGGTCTTAGATGTGGTCACTTGATCTGCACTAATTTCTCCGTGGTCAAGGATATGGGAATGTCTCTCCACAACTCCCACACTATTAGATCCTTCCAACCATACACCTTTTCCCTGGTTTGCTCCCCAATCCTGCAATTTTGGGATATGTTGCACTGGCAGTAACAATGGCCACCTCGTGGCATTGCTGAGTCCTAGAACTGTCATTCTTTGATTAGATAACATCTCCAGGTGGTGGGGCATCATATCCTGGAATCCTCAGTCAGGATGCAGGCACCCTGGTGTCCTTGTACGTACTTGATGGATTGGATAGAAGATATGGTAGGCCTTCTACTGTGTGTGTGTGTGTGTGTGTATGAGCACTTTTCCAGATAATGATGAGACACATTCCAAACACAGAAGAATCTGCCCTATAAAACCCTTATGGCAAATCAATTAAAATATGTTTCACATCAGTAATTTTCAATAACATGCACTGGGGAGGAAAGAACAAAATTGCATCACAAACCAAGTCTCATGAAGTGACAGATAAATAATATTTCAAATATTATACTTGAAAGACTTGGCCACACGTGTGAGTGACATGAAGTCTAAACCAGGATGTAAAATTAGAATATCCTAGTTCATCAAATGATGTGAGTGAAGTATAATGAAGAGAAGGACAGAAAAATCAGACCAAGCAAAGGAGATAATATAAGCAGAAAGAAAGGTTTAAAAATAATTTATTCATTGTTTAAGACCTTCGACTATGGTTAACATCTGAAGAAATGAGAAGCCACACTTGTAAAGCTAATTTTCAGCACCAGAGTGACTATGCAGCACAAACTAAGGCTTATCACTAAGGCTACCATTACACTAGGCAATTTATAAATTTTCTGACATGTATTTCAGTGGGATAACATTATAGCAGTACTTGAAGAATAAAAAGGCAGAAACATCTTGATTTCAGCTGCAAAACTGCAATCACTAAAACTTGCTGCCTGTTGTAACTTTGAGCACTTAGAGCATTTTCATTATTCTTAAGTCAAAATCCAAGTCCTAATTTGTCCTTCAAATCAGTTATATAATACGCTGTTGCATATTTACTAAATTACAGCAAAAATCAAACTGTTGTTGTGCTTAGGCTTCCATAGGACCACAATAATAATCAAAAGCTGTTCTGCAGGCTACAGACCACCTGCATCATCTCACAACATAAAACATTGCTCGGAATTTCCTCAGCAGATTCTCCAAATTGTAGTCACTGTGTCCGTAATATAAACAAACATTAAAGCAGATTTTTGCCAAAGCTTTGCTGTCCAAAAAGGAGAACCTGGAAGAAATCCACCTCACTTGCCTCCTCCTCAATTTAGTTATCGTTCTCCCACCATCAGCAAGACGTTATACTCTGCTTTACCTGTGAGGGATATGAAGATGTGGTGGTGATGTAGGGAGTTCAACACTTGGGTTATAATTATATTTGATTATCCAGATGATGTCCGATTGCTGAATCATGTTAGATGCTATGTTTTGTATTTTGGACACATGGGCTGGTTGAGTATGGTCCATAACTTGCTTATTGTTAACTGCTGAATAGATATGCTGTTTAATACAATATGCTAATCTTTGGATGTAAATACACCAAACATCCTTAGATATTACCTTCCAAACTCATGACCACTTCCATCTAGAAGGACAAGGGCAGCAGATACATGGGAACACTCTATTCACTGTTCTGACTTGGAAATATATTGCCATTCATTCACTGTCACTGGGTTAAAATCCTGGAATTCCCTCCATAATGGCATTGTAGGTCAACCTACAGGATATGGACTGCAATGCTTCAAGGAGGCTGTTCACCACCATCTTTTCATGAGCAGCTAGAGACGGGCAATAAATGCTGGCCAAGCAGAGATGCCCTTGTCCCATGAATGAATAAAAAAGAACATACCTGGCATCACAACTGCACTGAAAGTCATCCACTGCACTACTATTGGTATAATAGGCAGAACATCATTTTGGCTTGACACAGCATCCTGTTAGTGGGGAGTGATCCTCACGTTGCTATTGCAAAATATATGAAACCGCTATCTTCGCTTATTGCTCAAACTCTTGAGCATGAGTTCGAGTAAACTGGGTGCTTGTCAGGACCAAATGTGACAGCCTTTAGGGCCAATCATCAAATTGTATGATATATGGTAAGAAATGATCTATCAGAGTAGCCATTTAGCCTACTGGATGGCTTTGCTGCACCCTATTTGAAATACAAACATTCTCACCTCATACAGGGTTGTTGGTGGGTTTTCCCGTAAACTAGTATTTTTGTGAATTACTCTGATGAGTGGAAGATGAAAGGTTTCAACAAAAAGTGTTTCCGTTCAGCACCACCCACTGCCAAACAATTATTTGTGGTTTGGGCTTGTGCAATTAACTATGATTTCGACGACTGGTACTTGCAAATGTACATCTGAGGATGTCAGACAGAAACTTGGCTGAGATCATCTCCCATGGTTCACTGACTAGTAAACAATTCACTTTTTTGAGTCGCACACAATGACAACGGGAGTGTGTTAACATCAAGTTAGGTTCTTGCGAAGATTTGTAGCTCGAGTTGTTGGCTTGCGTGCTGAGCTGGCTGGTTATCGTACAGACGTTTTGTCACCATGCTACGTAACATCATCAGTGCAGCCTCTGATGAAGTGATGTTGTTCTACTCCGCTTGGTATTTATATGATCCTGCCTGTTAAGTTGGGTTGTGTCATTTCCGCTACTGTTCTGCATGGGTTTGTATATGGGGTCTAATTCCACATGGTTGTTGATTGCATTATGGGTTGAAAACCAGGCCTCTTCCAGCTACAAATACCAGCTAGCAGCAAAACGACATGATGAACTTTCCTTCATCACAGTGCACTCGGACAGTGAAGGCCATCATTTTAACTGGGACAACGTGACCATCCTAGCTCAAGCAAACCACAGATACACTTGGGAATTCCTTGAGACCTGGTTTTCAATCCATAATGCAATCAATAAACATGTGGAATCAGACCCCATATTCAAACCCATGCAGAACAGAGCAGAAATGACACAATCCAACTTAACAGACCGGATCATATAGATACCAAGCCGAGTAGAACAACATCGCTTCTACGGAGGCCACACTGATGATGTTACCTAGCATGGTGACAACATGTCTGTACGATAACCAGTCAGCTCGGCAAACAAGCCAACAACCTCATCAGGTTAGGGCTTAACTGCTAACCAGCTAACTGCTATGCAACAACTTAGCTGAAACAATCTTTGTGTTTGTAAGCAATATAACAAATAACAATGAAATAAAATCTGGGTCTTACCTCTAAATAAGCATCCATACTTACTGCACTCCTTTTTCCTCCAGGCAGCCAACCATGAGACCAGTGCTGAGAGATACAACCATGAGCAAGAAACATCACTGTTATCAGAAAATGGATGGAAATTGTTTTGGTAACTTCCATTGAAATGAAGAGAAAAATATTTCAGGTAAAGTAGAGGTATATCTATAAAATAAGGGAAGAAAAGTAAATTATGCAAAACAAATCGATTCCTGATGTAGTACCAAAAAAAAATGTTCTAGGCAAGAGAACTCTTCATTCAGAGTTCTTACCCGTCAGCTTGAAAATATAATTTTCAGTTGTGGCACTTGAATATATAGCACATTAACATGGTATGGCTAATCAACAACAGAGGGATTACATTTTTTTAAAATCTAATCCTAAAACCAATATATAATCCTGAAAAAATCCCTTGGTGTATAAAAAGGCACTTTAAGTTAAAACACTAAAGTGAGCTTTAAAGCTTACAATTCACTTAACCACTTTACTGGGCACTTACTACAATTTTGTTCAATCTTCGCATCGTCAAAAGTTGAAGGTATTATTTTTATTTAGTAACTTTGGTCTTTATTATGGAACAACATTATCCAAAGGGCTCCAATATTAGGTACCTGCCACACTCACCAATTCGTTTTCTTGAAATTTGCACCTTTGCATATGGATATTTTACATTAGTTTGAAAGGAATATGTGAGACAACTCTGGGGATAATGCCAGAGAGATCGTGTAACAGTGGTGGATTCTTTTGAGTTAGCTGGGCATATTCTCTGACATGCAAAGAACTTTGTTCCTTTAAGGCCCTAAAATAAATGATAAATCTCATTTAAAAATATAAGAAATTCCAAATGTCAATTTGGAAGGTTATTCTTTTGACCAGTAGCCACGTTTTTCGAATATCTGTTTTCTGTGTTAAAAGTATATTGATTATCAATGGATTGTCTTCAAGGCATTCTTCAACAAAATAAAGATTTTGCACTGTGATTTACACAGGACAGATTAATGCAACCAATTATCAACAAACAACCAAACATGCAACCTCTCTGTCTAAACCATTGGCGAAATAAATCATTCCTAACAACAATGCATCCACTTTCAAAAATGAGGAACTCACAGTTCTTTGGTGAGTATTCTACTTCGTAGCATTGTCCCAGATCAATCCCTGGGTTTTCCTTCCAGAAGGGTGTAATCACTACTTTCTTCCCTCAGCTGCTGTTTGCCTGGGAAGCTACCTCTCATCTAAGGCTAACTTCAGTGCGTAGGTTCAATATCCAATCTGCAAGCACTGCTTCAGACACCTAAAGATCAAAGTTTTTGATGACTGTAACATCTATACTGATACCAAGATTTTTGTGTATAATGCACCGATCCTTCACACTCTTCGATACAGCTCTGAAACCTGGGCTACATATAGATGCCACTTCAAGACCCTTGAGATGTACCATCAATGCTGTTTGAGATGGATTCTCCTCATCAACTGGGAGGACAGGCTTACTAACATCAGCATCCTCGAAGCAGCCAGTAGCACCAGGATAGAGGCCATGATCATCCAAAACTAACTTATTTGGACCAGCCATGTGCTTTGAATGCCTGAGTTCCCAATACTGAAGCAAATCATCTTCACCCAGCTCAAGGAAGGCAGTCGAACGAGAGGATAAAGTGAATGTTTCAAAGACTCCCTGAAGGCTTCCCTCATGAAATACACAAATATCAATGTGTGGGAGACCCTCACTCAGAAGAAGCTGACTTGGAGGACATTCCTACGAAGGGACACAATTCTTTGAGAACATTCACCAGCAAGAGGAAATACAGAAAAGAAACTGGAGGGGAAGGCTTGCAAAAGATACCAAGACCAAGGATCACTTCCATCTCCCAGAATCACCTCCAAATGTGTGTTTGGAGTTGCAGTTGTAGGATGAGGCTCATCAACTACACAAGGACCCACGGAGCGCATGACCAATGGCACAGAATTTCATAAGTGACAATCATATGCCATTCTCAAAAAGTCCCTACCAGTTTTATAAAGATAACAGTCAACAGCCTGTAAAATTAATAAATCAGTTATGTTGCTGGAAATTGTCAAATTACAAGAATTACTTGAAACATTTGGCGCTGAATCCTACAGGAAATCAGTGAAGTATAATTTTTGTCAAGTTTCACAGAGGGTTTCTCTCCTTGAGGCCTGGAAGGATCTAGCAGTGTAGCCAACGACACCAAAACCCGCCAGCCTTGTCTGACATTGCCACTTAGATCTGTGTAGAGTCTATAGTCGGGAGAAATGTGCAGCAATGATGTAAGAAGGTTAATGATCATCTCTGCAATGCCAGAGTAAGTATTTGCACCTTTCACCAAGACACACGCTTTACCATTCTCACTATTGCATACAACATCTTCCCTCACTCACTCACTGTCTTCCACCACATTCCTCCACCCTCTAACCATGCATGGCCTCTGCAAGTCTAATTATTCACTCAGGACGCTGCCACATTTCCCAACTGCGCCAGCATTAACAGCTGTGTCACCCACTTTCATTTCACTCAATCCCTTCCTTTCTCTCAATAAAAAGGCCACTAAAAAGATGCTGACATTTGGCCCTGTTACCTGTGAAGAAAGGATCTTGGCTCTTGCCAGTGAGGACTAGGACCAGTCTTGTGGAGAAGCAGGAACATCCATGTCTCAGCAACCAAGTAAGAAATATTGACCACTGTTGTGCTACTCTCCCTTTATCCTCACTGCGACCGTATTCTTAACATGCCATAGGTTCTAGCCATTGTTTGTGATGTATTCTCTTTTGTCTCCTGCAGGTACAAGAGGCCTCATCACAGCCTCCATGGTCAAGTGGGAAGGGCCACAAGACACCCCTTCACCACTTCTGTGACAGAAAGTGCGGATGCCCCAGAGGATTCATTGGCTAGGTTGCCGCCTACACCCTCCACCAGCTTAAATACTGACACCTCGGTGAGTACTTCAGCTACATTAGAGTCAGGAGAACTTGCTGGTGAGCACATCGCTACGACATTTCAGCAGCTGGCTGAGGAAGAAATAACTCGTTACTGGCACTCAGAGGTCTGGCTGACCACCAGTGCAGCCTCTGGCAGGAGAGGACTCTATGGTGTCGGCAGTTTTTGGCTTCACTGACATGCATAAGCAGTCAATGGAATAGCTGGCATTCCTCCTGCCATATCTGGAGGTAGTTCATTCTTGCCCCGAAGATATAATAATGCTCCAGTGTCCATCTTAACTAATGCCTTTGCTGAATGGCTGCATCTTGACTACTCTCCCACACTGGTGCTGCTAACCTCTAACCTTGCAGCCTCAGTTTTTGATGCATGACAGCCCTATGTTGCATTTTGTCCTCCTGCTCCCAGGATTGCAGGAATTTTGAATGAATGGGACCAATAGGTGGTCCAGTAAATGGCCTATATGAAAAAGGCAGACATTGATATGAGAAAATGAAATGAGAAGTGTGATTTTCAACTCCTTCCAATGTCCATACCTAGAACTTGATCCATTACATACTGGGTGTCCCACTTCTATTTCCAATGCTGGCACCACATGTGCTTTTGGAGGCATTGAAAAAAATGGTATGTTTCATGTTTATGATAGAACCTATGTAACAGGCTCTTTGTTATGTGTGCTGCTATCCTTAGAACTTAAAACAGTAGAGCACAGGAACAGGCCATTTAACCCATCATGCCTGTGCGAACCATAATGACATTTTAAACTATTTCCAATTGCCTGCACATGGTCCATATTGCTCTATATCCTGCCTGTGCAGGCATCTGTCCAATTGCTTCTTAAACTTTGCTAATGTATCTGCTTCTACTACCTCCCCCACAGCACTTTGCAGGCACCTAATACCTCTCGATTTATTATCAACTGCTGTACACTCACAAAAGCTCAATACCTAGCATACTCCCTATCATCTGCAACTCGTAATTATATTTTCCTATATTTTACTGTAATGTGTCACAAATACGATCTCCCCAGATCCTCAGATCTTTTCTTTGTCAACTATTCTTGATTATCCTGAAATATATTATCACATCATTCATCTTATTTCCCCAATCTCTCAAACTATTTGAACACCAATTTGCAAATTATTGCAATCAATATATCCAAAACAAAATAAAACAAAGAACTGCAGATGCTGGAGATCTGAAACAAACAAGAAATTGCTGGAGAAACTCAGCAGGTCTGGCAGCACCTGTGGATAGAAAACAGAATTAATGTTGAGTCCTGTACTCCTTCTTCAGAACTAAAAGTAGCTAGGACAAAGTACCATTTCTGCTGAAGACCCACGGTGGTTAGGTGGGAAGGGAGAAGAGAGAGAGACAGAGGCAAAGACAGAGAGAGAGGAAGTGAGAGAGACACTGTGTCTTCTAAGTGTGAGTTCTTTAGGGTTTATGTGGTCTAGTGTTTGCAAGGGTAGCCAACTTCTGGTCAGACAGAAAGAGTCTTGCCACAGAATGTATATTATTATAATACCTAGAATTATACCTAATACCTGAGTGAGTTATCTTAAGAGGAAAGATTAAATAGGCTAGGTTTGTGTGTGCTGAGGCTTATAAGGTTAAACATTAATGGAAGCAACTTGATTGAAACATAAAAAGATCCTTAAGGGTCTTAAATGGTGAATCTGAAACTAAAGGTCACACATTTAAAGCAGAGATGAAGAAATATTTTTTCTTACAGTAGGTTGAGAGTCTTTGCAGTTCTTTTCTCCAAAAGGCAACTGATGCAGTGTTTGAACATTTTTAAGGCCGAGGTAGATAGATTCCTGAAAAGGGGATGAAATGTTATCAGGGTAGACACTGAAACGGAAGCACATTTTAACAGTGTTAATACTGCCCTTTGTGCTTCCCCTTTTCTTACACTGATTGACTGTCTCCATCAACACCCCTCCACCACACCCAGGCACTCAAATTCTTCAGAGTTCATTGCTTTTCTGATAAATTTGCACTGCTCTCCCTTCAAGGTGTGAAGTTAAAAACAACTCATAATGCTGCTAATCTTTGTGCATCTTGTATTCTAGTCATCTGGATATAATGTTCAACAATCCTTAATGCTTTTGATTATTTTCCAAAACTGTACATGATATTTCACTGATCTGTGTACATAGACACTCCCAAATCTCTTTGGATGTCCATTTTTTTCAGTTTGTCACCACTTAAAATGTGCCTTGTTCTTTCCTGTTTACCTTCAAAGTGTATGGCAGCACATTGCAGAGATTGAAAGCAATTTGTCACACTTTTACACTTTTTCTTAATTTATCAATATTTCTTTTAACTCTTGTAACATTATACATGCATCTACACTGCTTATTATGCTGTCTAAGTTTTGAAATGTCGTTTTCTATTTCATCATTTAAATTAACAATGAATAAATTGAATAGTGAAGAGCCCAGCATAGACACTTGTGGGATACCACACATCACAACCTTCCAATTAGAGTATCCATCATTATCTGAACTCTGTCTTCTTCCAATCAGCCTGTTTCCTAATCAGGTCAATAATTTGTCTTCAATCTGTGAACTTCAACTTTAGCTAAATATTCACTTTCAAAGGATTTTATCAAGTATTACAAGACTTGTCAATAAAAGAAAAACAGAAACTTTTGGACATCCCTACTCACATTTGAGTTCTATCAAAGCAGTTGATTGAGTTTTCGTGATTGTTTCGAGTTTCACGAAATAGTTGTCGAGATTTTTCTGCTGTCCACAACAACAGACTGTGCGATAGTGCATTTTCATCATCATGAAATGAAATCAAAAGTATCAACAGTGCTTTTGTATAGAATACAATTCAGGACTGAAACAATCACTACCATTTCTTCAATCAAGCACCTATATTCAAGCAAAAGTCTCATCCATCAAATTCATGGTGAGTGGTACAATTAAGCTATTGCTTAAGTTATTTTATAATTTGTATATTTTGTACAATATTATACACTAAAGAATTAAAATATTAGACCTGTATGCTGTTAAGGGGTAAATGGGCAGCTGACAGATTTGAAAGGAAGTACATAATAAATAAAGTTTTGGAACCATCATATTAAACTATAAAATTGTTAAATATGATTTTCCCATGATTTGCTTTGAACATATTAGCCAGCAGATGGTAGCAAATAACTGTTTGGTATCCAAATCAACACGCAGGTGCTGATGCTGCTCCTCTGATGCTGCTCTTCTGATGCTGCTCGGCCTGCTGTGTTCACTCAGCTCTACATCTTGTTATCTCCTTTTCCAAAGACTACTTACAAACAATAAAATTAGGAGTAACATTATATCATTTGGCACTTTTCAGTCTCTTCCACCATTGAATAAAATCATGGTTGATCTAATTGTGGTGTCAACTCCACATTAGATAAAAAGAATTTTAAAAATACACTATTTCTTCAGGGTTTTCATTGGGCAATTCAAGCATGTGTTGCAAATTTCTATATGCCAGCCAATGTTGTATCCATCTGTCAGATATTGTTCTCAAAGCTGGGCATGACGTGAGAGCATGAGAATGGAAGATTACAGGTAGTTTATTTCTTGGATCTGAGAATCTCCAGTTCTTCCAGCACAGTTCCACTGCTCCTCCAGAGGGATTGTAGCAGAAGAGGGTCAAAGATCAGAGACTGGATGTACTGGGTCCTGTTATTCCAGTGATTCTGCATAGCTTTGCAAAGGGCTGAGTCTCCATCTGCCTCATACAAAACCATGGTCATAGAATGGGGGATAGCACAGACAGAGAGAAACTCTTGCTCCATAGTGTGACTGACACCTATTAGCTAGGCTAGTAAAGAAACCTTAATCCTTCCTTGTGGTTGGATTTAAGTGCTTACTTACCCTGTTATCTTTGATGTGAAAGAAATAAAATGTTAAGTACGTAAAGATCAGGGAGCATGGGTACAACTACAAAATATAATTTATCCTTAATCTTCCTGATGTTACATGTTTTTTTTATTCCCTGTGAGATATTTGAAGAAGAATACTGGTAAACCATCTGTCTTTTTTTTTAACCTGTCCATGCGAGGAATCATCACTTCAAATGCTTTGGATTTTGTTAAAAACACATGGTGTAAAATGCACTTATTTTGGATTTTACTTGAAACCTTTCACTGAGCTGTCACAATATGATCAATAAGAAGGAATTAGAGGTACACTGAACTATATTAAGTGTTTTGCATGTGTAACAGGATGCAAGAAAATATTATGTGACATGCATACTTTGCTATCAACTTGGTTATAGGATAAAATTAAGCCATATTACTTTTGTCTAATTTCTTCAGATCTGAAAACTTTCTGGCTGTTAGGGCAGTGCCTCTACCATATCCAGTTGGACACCATTCAATAGTGTGTGTGTCTGTCTCTACTCACACTGTGCACATATCATGGGATTCCTTAGAAGGCTAAATATTCATACTTTTATATTCTAAGGTTTTGGAGTAGATTTCATATTTGAAACTTTGTTGGTCAGCTTTGCATCTTTGAATAAGTTATATTATAATAAATCAATATTTGTTTATTAAATACATCTGGTTGATAGATTTTAAAAAAAAATACAAACCTAATAAACATAGGGAATATAATTGGCCATTTTGGTCATTGGCAAAATATTTAAATATATGTTGGAACCAGTGGAGCACTGAAACTAGAGAGAGATACTATATTCCTTTAAACTCAGTCATAAGTTTAATAAATAGTTCAGCTCCAGACTTTCTTCGTGCCCGTACCTGGAGCGATAGGTCAACAGATCAATTGCCCAAAAGATAGAATACAGTTCTCTCTTAGCTCAATTCATTTCCTGATGTTTATAGAACATACAAGAATGAGTTACATGAAAATGCAATCCATATACTGCCATTTACTTTGTTCTTCTTGTACTCAAACACTGAACTCAACTGTAACACACAAACTCTGGAAAAAAGGTGTTCAATGTGATTGTTTACTAAAAAAAATGTAAATATCTCCTCAAAGTTTTCTTTAAATTATATAGAAAAATTAGCCAAAATTACTAATATTTGAAGAGAAATATTGAACAATCAATCATACTAAATGTTACCAATGCAACCTGGGAATTTGGAAACTTTCTAATGCAGATTTCACAGTCTGAATTTAGCTATAGCTCTGTCCAGAACAAATTAAATGTACATCCAGGAGGGGCTACATCATTCAAATAAATGTATGGGAGATACGCAATTACAAAAGATTCAGTTTGTACATTTAATTTTATTATTGGAACTTGTTAACATTTTTGATTTTTAAATTTTGTTTTAATTTTTCTTCAGACAGAGACAACTCAGTTTTTGGGAGAAAAGTTGCATAAAATCCTTTGGATTGATTTCTGGAAAAGAATAATACAAGGCACATTATGGTGTTACATGGAACTGTGACAATTAATTCCTAAAAGTGACAGATAAAGGCATTAAAAAGAGATCTGAAAACCCAGAATTTCCTGCTCTTGTGATAGCCCAGCTAGATGGCCGATTCATTATTGCTTGACATTTCTTTATGGACAAAGATTTCAAGCAGGTTGTACTCATTGGTTGCAGCAGATTTGCTCACAATAAGTCCAAGTGAAGTGGTGGTGGTGTCCTGGTAATGTCAGTAGATGACAAATCCAGAGTGCAGGCTAATATTCTGAGGCATGGTTTAATCCCACCATGGCAGATGGTGAAATTTGAATTCAAGAAAAAGAAAATTTGCAATTAATGAACAGCTGGGGTTCAATGACAACTATGTAACCACTATTGGTTATTGTTAACAGAAATCATGCCCACTAATTTCTGTCATCTATACCTGGTCTGGCCAACATGTGATACCAGATCCACAGAAATGTGGTTGATTCTTAACTGCCCTTCAGGCAATTAGGAATGGGCACTAAGTGCTAGTCTAGCCAGCGATACCCACATCTTGAACAAAAAAAGTGAAGGCATAATTGCAGCTGGAAACAGTTGGGCCTATCCTTCTCCTTCTCTTCTCTTTCATGTTAGTTCTTTGCTAAATCTCAAAAATGTCTGTAGAACTTCCAATAAAACATCTCCCCGCACCATGATTAATGGCCTATTGGTAATGTTTGAAGTGGCACGGGGCAAGGGATGTTTTCAGGAAGCCTTTGATATGCTTGCATGGGTCCTTGCTGTTTACCAGTTGTCACTTTTCTACACATGATTTTGGTAGACAACTCACATCAGTACAGGCAATATAATCTGCCCAAAGCAGTTTGCAGGAAGCTGGTATCAATGCTGGTGGTGTTGACAATTTCCAGGACTTTAATATTTGTGATGCGGTCCCGCCATAAGATCTTGAGGATGCTATGAAGGCAGCAGTAATGGAAATTCTCTAGAATGTGTGCATAATGGTGGTACAGTTCTCATTATTTGGCACATGCAGAAGGGTGGTGAGGACAATGGCTTTGTACACTTTGTGTTTCATCTGAGCTAGGTCTGTGGTTCCAGACTTGTTCGTCGAGATTGCTGATTCGCTGTTTGCTTTTGAAATCCTGTTGCCACCCTTTTTTATATCAAACGAGACTATTCTTTCCAAATTTCTTGTCAGTATTCAGCTCATTTCCCTTGATAGCAATGTTTAGTAGTTCAGATTCTTCTTGCGGTGCAGGCTGATGTGAAACTTGAATTTTCTTTATACATTTTTTCAGTCCAAAGAGATGTGCTGGCTCAGATAAGTGTATAGTTATACATTACAGTATTATGCAAAAACTGATTTTTGACAGGAGAGTGATCTCATTTTTCTGTGTGAATCTGAAGACACCCAAAGTTGAAAAGATCTCCATCAGTCCAGAAGCATATGAGAACTCTCTCCATAAGCTGTGTTACCTTTTTCAACTGCATTCTTATGAAGATCAGGGCCAGCATTGCCGCATCCTGGATCATGACATTGGAGATAGAGATGGGACCAGCACATAGTCCTGCTTCATGCCATTAGAGATTTGGAAGGGCAACAAGAAGTTGCTGTTCTGCATGACTTGTCTGCACTGATTTTCATTGAACTATTTCACCATGACTAGGAATCTGTGCAGATGTCAAAGATTTTCCAAAGCTCAACTCTGTTCCTAGTGTCGAATACCTCAGTGAGGTCTATTGATGAGACACACAGGCCTTAGTTTTGGTCATGAAATTTGTATTCATTAGAATGCAACTGGAGTCAGAACCCTACTGTGCAAAAACAAGACCTTAATGACTGGCCCCACTCCAATATTTCCTGGAGCTATTGCATTTTTCCTCCAGTTCTGACTTTAAAACAGTGAAGTGTTGATAAAAAGAGCACCTCCCCCAGTTAAAAATAAACTGTGATTGCTAATTAACTGAATTCAGGCCAATTTCATTGCCGCTGCCACTTAGACTACATTAACGACATTGCAGTATGTTTAGTAACCTGGCAGTGCTGTAATTTATTGCTCTAAGGTTACTTCATTTTAAAGATACTATCAATATTCAATTGCTCTAAGTCGCATTAACAGCTAAATGGAAATTAACAAGTGAATAATTATTATGAATGCAAAATTAATTTTCATCATAAGATGAGCATCAAAAGATGAGGCATTTCCAATTCAAGTTATCCTTTTACATTTGAGTAACAAAGACCAGCTGATTCAAATCTGCCAGAAACACGCTGTCTGTAAGGATGGTGTAAAAAATACTGGAAGATGAGATTAGAAAATTCTTCCAGTGCAACCATACCCCTACCCAGCCTTCAAGATTTGTCTGCTCCTCTGGACTGTGATCAAACCTCATCCCGCAATCAGAACTCCCTGGAGTACTTGGAGACCACACCTCTCATGACTTCTCTTTCTCTCCCTCAAATACCCTCAAATGTTCTCTTGTAAGATTCAGCTCTGTAAAACAAGCATGCCACTTGAAAAACCTCAGATCGTTGATGAATCCAGCTCCTTCTGGGCTGGAATCCCATAGAAAAATAATTTAAAAGGAACCCTGCAGTAAAATCAGACTAAACACTGAGGAAACCTATTTTCTGGATTTCTCGAGTTTGAATTACTCTCTCTCCAAATAGAACTCAATTTCAGGCTGAAATCCAGCTTGTTACATTTGTTTCTTCTGAGCCACTGAATCAACTGAACACTTAGAACATTTTCTGATTATGTTTCAGATTTTTAGCATCAGTAATATTTTTGGACTTTGTGATTGTTTTGCAATGTCTCATATTGTAAATTCCTTTTATATTAGGATGGGTAGAAATACGCATATTATAGATGACATTGGTCTTACCTGTACAACTTGAAAAGATGTTCATACAATACTTCGTATTCTTACACAATCGTCTGATGTTAATATTATACAGAGTTAATACTTTGGCCCAGAACTGTAGCCGGGAGCTTAATTCAACAACTTTGAATTGTGTTATATTTAAATTCCAAAAGGAAATTTTTGAGGAGAGTCATATAACAAGGAAACAGACTCTTCGATCCAAATAGTTCTTGCCGATTTTATTCCCAAACTAAACTAGTCCAACCTGCCCGCACTTGGCCCATATCCCTCCAAACCTTTCCTATTCATGAACTTATTCAAATGTCTTTTAAACGTTGTAACTGTACCTGCATTCACCACTTTCTCTGGCAGTTCATTCCACACACAAACTACGTTTTGTGTAAAAAAGTTGCTCCTCATGCCCTTTTTAATTTTTTTTTTCTCTAACCTTAAAGATATATCTCCACAACCCTAGGAAAAAGACCTTTGTCATTCACCTTATCTATGTCCCTCCAGATTTATAAATTTCAATAAGGACACCCCTCAACCTTCTACACTCCAGTGAAAAAAAGTCCCAGTCTTTCCAATCTATTTTTATATCTCAAACCTTCCATTCCCAGCAACATCTTGGTTAATCTTTTCTTAACCCTCTCCAGTTTAATAATATCCTTCCTATAACAGGGTGACCAGAACCGCACATAGTACTCCAGAAGAGGCCTCACCCATATTCTATACAACCTCAACATGACATCCCAACTCCTATATTCAAAGGTCTAAGCAGTGAAGGTACGGATGCTAAACACTTTTTTAACCACCCTGTCTACCTGTGATGCAAATTTCAAAGAATTATGTACCGAACCCTTAGGTCTCACTGTTTTACAGCGCTACCCTGGGCCCTACCATGAATTATATAAGTTCTGTCCTTGTTTGTATAACCAAAATGCAATACCTCACATTTATCAAAATTAAACGCCATCTGCCACTCCTCAGTCCATGGACCCAATTGATTACGATCTCTTTGTAATCTTAGATAACCTTCCTCACTGTCCACTATACCACCAATTTTGCTGTCATCCACTAACTTACTAACCATGCTTTCTATATTCTCATCCAAATCATTTACATGGATGACAAATAAAAGTAGACCCAGTACCCAATCCCCGAGGAACACCAAAAGAACTGCGGATGCTGGAAATCAGGAACAAAAACAAAGTTGCTGGAAAAGCTCAGCAGGTCTGGCAGCATCTGTGGAGGAGAAAACAGAGTTAACGTTTCGGTCCGGTGACCCTTCCTCAGAAC
>JAHRHZ010000140.1:30343021-30385912 GCA_024137785.1 Ginglymostoma cirratum | reverse complement strand
GTTCTGAGGAAGGGTCACCGGACCGAAACGTTAACTCTGTTTTCTCCTCCACAGATGCTGCCAGACCTGCTGAGCTTTTCCAGCAACTTTGTTTTTGTCCCCAAGGGACACTGCTGGTCACGGGCCCCCAGTCCCAAAAACAGCCCTCCACCACCCTCTCCGTCTCCTGCCATCAAACCAATTTTGTATCCAATTGGCAAGCTCACCCTGAATCCCATGTGATCTAACATTACAAATAAGTCTACCATGCAGAACCTTGTCAAAGGCTTTACTAAAGTCCAAGTAAACAATGTCTTCCGCTCTGCCATCAATCTTGTTGGTTACTTCATTAAAAAAAAACTCAATCAAGTTTGTGAGACATAATTTTCCTCAAACAAAACCATGCTGACTAACCCTAAGCCATCCTTCCCTCTCAAAATGTAAATCCTATCTTTCAGAATCACCTCCAACAATTTAGCCACCATTGATGTCAGACTCACAGGTCTATAGTTTCCAGGCTTCTCCTTACAGCCTTTCTTAAACAGTGGCACAACATTAGCCACCCTTCAGTCCTCTGGTACTTTACCTGTGTCTATAGATGATAAAATATTTCTGCTAGGGGCTCTGCAATTTCCTCCCTAACTTCCCACAACGTCCAAGGACATACTTAATTAGCTCCTGGAGATACATCTAGCTTTGTGTTTCCTAAGACCTCCAGCACTCCCTCTTCTGTTATGTGAACTGTTTTCAAAACATCGATATTTATTTCTGAGTTCTCTAGCCTCCATTTCTTTCTCAACAGTAAAAACTAATGCAAAATATTCATTAAATATCTCTCCCATTTCCTGAGGTTCAACACAAAGGCAACCTCTTTGGTCTTTAAGTAGTCCCACTCTCTCTCTCTAGTTGCTCTCTTGCTCTTAATGTATTTGTGGAATCTGTTTGGATTATCTTTAACCATATTTGCCAAGGCGCTCTCATATCCCCTCTCACGTGTCCTACGTAAAGATAGACAAATACAATAAAAGAAAAATACACCACATTGGTATAATTTAATATCACCGTTTGCTATTTATTAATGGTTTCAAATTGCAAAAATATTATTCAGCAAAAATGGATAAATAACATGATGGCAAGTTGACCACCACGAACAAAACATAAGTACGCTAGCTGATAAAAAGGCATACATTTCAACTTAACAGAATTTAGCAATACCTTAATGATCTATTAATAGATAATTATATTTCAACAAAACACTTTAAACAGTACTCTATATCATTTTAGGGATGACATAATCTTGGAGCTAATATAATGAGATCTGGAAAAATCACAATTAATCTTCTTCCCCTGTTCAAATATATTTCTAATTATCTTTATGATACATGAAATAAATACTTTGAACAACCATAACAAAGACTTTCAGGTGCGTTGTTTTCTGAGCACAAAGAACCAGAATACTGTTCCAAAATCTTATTGATATTCTGAATACTTTAAAAAATGGTTATTGTTGTACCATCAAAAATATGCCATCCCTTAACAATATTTCTGCAAATCAAAGCTACAAGGTCTGTTTTTGCATTCATATGTTCTAATTTCAGGCAGATTTCATTTATTCAAGATCAAAACTCTTCTTTATATATTTTATGTGTTTTTGAAGCACAAGTCAGTAGATTAGTGCAATGGGAACGATCTACGGATCAATATGTACTGTCAAACAAATACACAGAATCTCAGTTTTTATTTAAACAAAAGTACAATATGGACTTATAAAAGGCCAAATGAAAAGAATTCTATTATCTAGCTACCAATACTGTCCCTTTCTGATCTGACTGGTACAAATATTTGTAAATGTAATTTGATATATAATATTGTGGAAAGACACAAAGGTTTTGTTTAGCTTTCCCTGCGTTGGAAAGCAATGCACAAAAAAATGATGAAAAATGTGCAATAAAAGTGCATCTGCTACATAATTACACTGGTTAAAACAGAGTTATCATCTAATTTTTTTCTTTATTCATTCACAGGACAATGGTGTTGCTGACCAGGCAGCATTTGTTGCCTATCCCTAATTACCCAGAGGGAGACTAGGCTAAGTAAGGAGGGCAGTTTCCTTCCCTAAAGGACATTAGTGAACCAGATGGGTTTTTCCCCAACAATTGACTCATGGTCATCATTACATTCTGAATTCCAGTTATTTATTGAATTGAAATTCCACCACCTGCCATGGTGGGATTCAAACTCAGGTCCCCAGAACATTATCTGGGTCTCTGGATTAACAGTCCAGTGATAATACCAGTAGGCCATTGCCTTCCCTATAATATCCTGTAGTCAATCCCAAATCAAATTAATGGGCAGTGTTATTCCAATTGAATTTAATCTATTTTAGGCTAACCAGCTGTGGAGAAAGAGTTGAATAAACATGCAGATGAACCTTTGAGGTAAACTGTGATGCAACTATTTCCTCAGTAGTCATGTGCTTGTACTCTGCTAGAAGGTTGGAGCATGTATAGAACAGGAAATACTGTTCTGTAGCCTTGCTATCATATGCAGTCTGTTAATAAACATATTTTAAAGGTAACTCAGATGTCAGGCCTGGGATTGCGTGCTGATTCAAACAATCCAGCCTAGGACAATTACCCAGAGTGGAGTTGCCCATTTAATATAAACGGCAACTCTCACAGTAAGGCAGTTTGACAGGCAGATAACAGGTGCCACTCAAGAATAAAAAATGCCAATAATACTACTCCATGCCAATATAATACTCCAAACTGGACATCAGATTTAAGATTCAATTTTGATAAAACATATAATTGTTTTAAAAATCTGTTCCAATTTATAAAAATGCTGGTGTGTTATGAAACGCTGACCAGATTCTAGAACGACACAAGGCAAACCTCAAAGCTTGATCATTGTTTGAAATGATTGAGGCCCAAGCATGAGACAGATACCTGAGCTTCTGCAGTGAATTATCTGCATCCAGAAAAATGTTACTATGTTTTATTTTAACTGTTCCTTCTAAAACATTCCCATACTTTACTTACTTATCAGAAATTTCTTCTCATTACTAGTTGGCCTTTAATAAGTACTATATAATGCATCTTAATATAAACAAAGAAATCTCATCTGAAAAGGATATGAAACAATTAAAAATACATTATTTGCACTGCATAAACACTGAGCACAATAAAACATTCCATATTAAATCTGTATTTGTTAATATTACTGATTTATCTGTATAGGTTCTACATACAAATCATTCAACTCTATATTGCACAGAAAGATAAGCTGTTCACTGGTAGACTAACAGTATTAAATGGCAGTATACATATACTATAGTGTGCTCTCAAATTTACAAGCTTGTTTGCCTGTAGCTTCTCTCAAAGGTTGGGTGTAAAAGTACCCGCAATTTATTAAAAATATGGCAACATATTTACTTTTCATTGTTAAATTAGATTCATGCTAATTAATCCACGCGTGCTTCCCTAGGCAACTGTGGCATAGTGGAAGTACATGTTAAAAAATGCACCAAGGCATCTTCAGGCAACTAAAATCAGAAGATTAAATAGTAGCCTAGGCATTTCTTCAATTGGGCAATTCAGTTGAAAGGACAAGACAAAGATAAAGCTATGTATGAACGATATTGATGCTTATATTTTAACAGAAAGGTGAGCATTGGAAGCTGAACATTTTCACTATATCATGATCTGAGGAGAAAACCTGATGTGTACACTGAGATACCGAACACGTACATATAATAGCACAATCAGAAAGAATTTTGTTTGGTTTAGATTGGATATGAATCATGAACCTAATATGAAATATTAATTTCCTCTATCCTCTTGAAAACATTTTTAAAAATAGATTATTTTCAGTCCTATTTGGTGGTGTAGCTTTTGAATCCCCTTAGTGTAATACTTCAAAAGATCACATGTCTTGAGAACGAAGGGGTAGAGATTGAAAATTAATTTTGGAAGCTAATGACTTTTCTAAATGTAGAATGTATTGAATACAGTATAAATTTGTACATTCTCAAAAGATAGTAACCAAAATTAGAAGGTGGAGTTGATAGATGAATCTTAAACAGGATACCAAGTCAAACAGAAAACCTTATGATTTTCTCACGATTACTTTGCCCATTCGGGGCTCTTGTGACACAATAATAGTCTCCCTGCCTTTCAGCCAGAGGCTCAGGTCAAGTCACATCCTGTATGGCACAACGCATATGAACAGGACAATAAAAAATATTTATATTGTTCATTCTGGTTGAAGGACTGCAAATTCTGCCAGATCCAGGAGTTTCCTGACTTATCCCTTACAAGGGCCCACATCCAAGACAGGTAATCAGGAGGTTACCTAGGTGTTAGGTCCTTTATATATGTAAAGGAAGGGCCTGATGCCTATATTAGGTTCCCTCACCCTAACTGTGCTGCAGTGAGTTGAGTAGGCGATAGGGCCTGCCCAGCACTGGATTTTTTTTTTATAAATGGCTACTGTGGCTTGAGCAGCAATCATCAATGAAAGGCAAATTTGAAAATGTTCCAGTTGAACAGAAGTGCTCCTTCGAGCTCATTCTCTTTGAGGGTTACTGTCAGCGTGTGATTGATAATTCTGCTGTTCTTTCAGCCATGTACACTCTACGCCTTACCCTGGGCACTTGCTGCAATATGAAATATCCGAGTTTTTGAACTGCATGTGAGGGCATGTCAGGGTCCAGTGGCTCAGCACATTATTTTGATGAGGTCCAATTTTGGGACTGAGCCATTGGTCTCCTGGTTTGCGCACACTGTGGTGCCTTCACTGTCTCACTGCCTTTACAGTAGTGAAAAAAAAATCCCACCTTGGCTTCCTGAAATGGAAAGAAAGTAAGACCCCACCACACCCCTACTTGCCCTTCCCCAATGAACTAACACCCTTCACCTCAATGAGCTAGAAAGGAAACAAGGCACTGTGTAACCTCACCTTAATAACGACATGAAGAGTAATAATTGTATGGACTACATTTTGATTACAAATGATAAGTTGCTTATTTTCAGCAAAGGATTAAATTATTTTACTTTAGTAGATAAACTCTCATTGATTGGAAGAGGTAAGCAGGAAAGAATCAAGTTTGAAATAAAATTAAAGCAACCACTGAACAAAACACATCAATAACAATGAAACAACGACAGATACAAATGGAATTTGCAAACCAAACATAATGTAATGAATAAAAGTGATATTCAACCATTCCCTTCTCTGCCACTCCGTTTGTGTAAAATTACATCTGCAGATAATAATGCATGGGTGAGTTGGGTTTCTAGAATTTCACATTTTTTTTTCAAGCTTGTATGTGTTCCTGTGGTATTGTTAAACATGAGACGAACTGAAATCATTGTTGGATGTCGAAATAAATCCAGCAAAATTACAAATTTGTCAGCAGCCTTTCAATTTGTCCAAAAATCTGAAAATGGTATTTTTATTATAGATTTACATTTAGATATCAGGCTAAATTATTCTAATATCCACAAAAATCAATGTCAGCGAAAGACTTGTTTAATTTTTATTCACTTTTGATAATTTAAACGTAATCTACTGGGACACTAAACTATAGGTTGTTGCGCAGATTTCAAAAAGGCAGGTCATGCTCAATCAACTTTTTAGACTGCTTCAGATAAATACAGCTCACTTGAATTTTGAAAAAAAGTATTTAAGTTGTACACAGCAGTTTTATAGCAATTTTTTGCATTTTTGACAGAATTTTTCTCCTTAAATTCAGTCATTGAATCTGGATGTCACTGACTGGGCCAGCATTTATTACCTATCCCTAGTTGCCCTGGACATGATGGTGGTGAATGGCCTTCTTGAAATACAGCATTTCATGCACTGTAGCTAGACCCACAATGCCGTTAGGGAGGGAATTCCTAGATTTTGACCTAATGACACTGAAAGAATGGTGATATATTTCCAAGCCAGGATGTGGTGAGTGGCTCAGAGGGAACTTGCAGGTGGTGGTATTCCCATCTATCTGCTGCCGTTGTCTTTCGAGATGGAAGTGGTCATGACTTTGGAATGTGCTAAGTAGTATTGGTGAATTTCTGCAGTGCATCTGTAGATAGTACACACCGCTGCTACTGAGCATTGGTGGAGTGATGAAAGGTTGTGAATGTGGTATCAAGTGGGCTGTTTTGTTCTGGATGCTGTCAAGCTTCTCGAGTGCTGATGGAGCCACACTTATCCAGGCAGGTGGGGAGTATTCCATCACATCCTGATTTGTGCCTCGCGGACAGGACAGGCTTTGTGGAGTCAGGAAATGAGTTACTCGCTGTGGGATTCTTACCCTTTGATCTGTGCTAAGTAATGTTCTACAGGGCTTCGTTATGGAGACTTTAGAATACACAAATATTATTGGGAAACTGAAGGAACAATATTGAAATTTGCATAATTGTGTACAGCAAATTGTGATGAGGCTTGTGGAGATTACAAGGGAACAGGTGTTAGCAGAAATGGCAGAGAGGTGGCAGATGGAATTCAATGCACAAACAATGTGTAGTAATATGTTTTACAAGGAAGGATAAGAGGAAATACATCAAAATTTTTCTGATGAAGGGTTTAGGCCCGAAACGTCAAGTTTTCCTGCTCCTGTGATGCTGCTTGACCTGCTGTGTTCATCCAGCCCCATGCTTGTTACATCAAAATGGGATGGTTTTAAATGATGTATGTAAGTAGAAAGACCTTGAGGTACAGATATACCAAGTCATTAATGGTATTTGTGTAGTTAAGTAAGGCCATAAAAAATGTCAAGTGTAATCCTTGGTTTTACATTTAGAGGCACAGAATACAGAAGAGGTAATACATAAGTAGGATTTTGACAGTCCAGATTAACTTCAGAAATTATCGGGTGCATTGAGAGTATTTTAACTCCCAAGGGTTAGTTGGCCCCCTGATAAGGGTGGAAAGTAGCAGCTACATTGGCAAAAGGCAGGTGAAATTCTCTTGGCCTGACGCCATTGATGGAAGGACAGAGAGCTTCTCCAGTCCATGTACTTTGTGATAGAGGGGCTGTTTGGCAGTGTGTATCATGTTATTGGAGTGGGTGTTTTAAGAAAAGTGGATCATCACAGATCATTGAAGAACACTCCTCATGTTGGCTCTAGACTAGGTCAGTGGCCCATTAAAAGCCATGGGGTGTCCTGACAACACTGATCTCCTGCTTGGAATTATGCACCAGGGTCCTGCCCATATCCAAGAGGAACCTCAATTGCCATCATAACTGATGGTGTTAAAATCAGAAATCAGTGTGAATGTAGAAGAAACTGGAGCCCTTTTACTTTCACTGCTCCACTACTCCTGCCACCTGAGAGAAGAAAGTCAAATTCCCTGTTTTAACCACACTGCTGTCAGAATACTGTAGGGAATGTTGGAAACCCCAGAATGGATAGAAAAACAATGGAAGTTGTGTAGTCACTATGATGTTATAAGCATTAACAGTTACAGACTTGAAAAATGAAGACTTTCTGTTGCTAACACTGAATAGGTTAAATAAGACCTGAATGTACATCTTCAATTGCATGAATTAATGAAATTTGTTTGAGGTCTGTTATGGTTAATGTAAAAAGGACAGATATTTGACCTGATATAGTCACAAAGATTAAAAAAAAGATAAAATCATGAAAATAAAGGGATTTTGTAATTTTTTTTAACAGAAGAAAAGATAGAAGCAAGAGTAGAGCTACTCAAATTTGTCCCTTCATTTAACAGAACCACAGCTTCAACTCCACTTTTCCTTCTGATGCCCATATCCCTGGATTCATGAGACATCAAAAATTGGACTCTCTCAGCCCTAAGCATATTCATGGATGGAATATCTGCAATCCTCTTGGGTAGAGAACTCTAAAGATTCACAACTCAAAGTGAAGAAATTTCTTGTTATCTCAGTCATAAATCATTAGTCCCTTATCCCGGGACTGTGCCCCTGTGTATTTTTTCCCCCAGCCAGGGGAATCGAGAAACTTCAATTCGGTGACAATATGCACTAGTGAAAACAACCTCTCAGTTTTGGTAAGCATTTGTTTCTGTAGGTCAGCATTTTTTCCACATTTCTAGCAGTCCAAAACAAAGAAGAATTTAATTCCAGCTTTATCTTCACTTCATTTCTATTTTATCTTCATTTTATTTTGAGTATATTTGTACAGGACCTAAATGGAAATCAGTTTCATCCATGTCAGCTATAACTTGATGTGATACTAAATAATTGGCAACTGCACATATCATTCTTTAAATTGGCATTTTTCATCAACTGTAAACATGTCAGATTATTTCTTCACTCTCCCTTAATATCGAAAATGATTGTGTCTGTTCAATAAAACCCGATTTACATACTGAAATTGCTCAGGCAGTAAAGCTTCTAAGAAACAGATTCGCTATCTCTTTCAGATGCTCATAAACCTACCACATTTTTACAACTTTTATTGGAAGAATTCTCATTCCACAGGCAAAAATATGGATTTGTGAATCAAATGAGCACCACTTACTCCTTTTCCGGCATATCAATGTTACAGAAATATTATTTTAATAAACATACCAAGTTTATATGTATTAAGTGTTTCATATTTACTTAAAACATGCCTTAAGTTCTGTGGGGTAGTAATTTGATTGGTTTGCATAAGCTATGCAGAATTAAGCCGATTCTCCTGTTGCAGGCAGCATCACAGGCTGCTCCTTGTGTGTTTAAAGCAGCTTTCTTCATTGAGGAACACCATGTGGGCTCTGTAGGTAGTGGTCTTCACCAGTGTCTGGCCCCTGGGAATAAACATGGGCTGTACTGCACTGTTAGAAATGGAGCTACGTATTTCCCCCACCATATGTAGCAATAAGGATTAAAAACAGCCACAGATGGATTTTACTTCAGACCAACGCCATGCAGGAAGCTAAACAGGTGTTTTGGTGTACGTTTGCCAGACTATGGCTAGTTAATGTTGGGCTGTCCTTGCCAACAGCAAGTGGATGGAGGGGTCACTATTACGGGGAGAAGGAGGTGCGATTGTTATGTAGTGCTGACCTAGGTTATTTCTGCGGGGTGTGGAGGAGCACAAGGAATTTAAAATAAATAGATGAGAAAAAAAAGAGTAACTTTTGGACAACAATGTATTGTCATTAAGCATTTTTAAAAACAAACATTTTAGTTAAGCCAAAACAATGTCAAAATGCACAATATACAACTAACATTATAACACTGTAAACTTTTCATATAAAAATATATCTATTATATATGGTTTACACCCAACCTTTTGAAAATAATGCAAACTCCAATGCACAGTATAAATTCACATTTTGTAACACTTTTGAGGGGGTCAAACATTGTTGGCATTTTCACAAAGCAAGTAAGGATTTTTCTTCAGTCAATCCGACTCAATCTTCTGTACATTCAAGATTCGAAACAAAATGTAACTGATAATGACATATAAAATATTTCTTTTTAAATAAAGTTCTTTTAGGAGTGAGTGAGATATGATAAATGTACTCCATTTTGTCATTCAGTTAAAAATATTGAATGACTTGTAACAGATGCATGACTCCCCTATTATTGTAACCTAAGTACACAAAAGCACAGTCACAAGACAATAAATGACCTTCAACTTAGTAGGAATATTCTTCTAGACAACAAGTGCATAGCAAAATACAAAATAAATTCTTGATAATTTAATGTACAAAAGATGCTTTACTGGCCTGTCAGCTAACAATTGAAAAGATAAAAAAACGGTAAGGCAAACACTTATTTGAAGTTGGCATAATCGGAGTGTATGTCTAGAAAATCTTGAACCACTTTGTAGCAGAAATCGTACTGCTCCTGCAAAGAGAAAGGAAAACATTTCATTTAAAAGAAACCAAAATATAGTTGATCCTTGACTTTATGTTTAAAAGATCAACAATATGCTTTGCTTCAAGTATTTAGAAAATCAAAAACAAACATCATACCAGTGTTTGCACCATATGTGGCCGTTGCATTCGGAGGCTCTTGACAGTTTGGAAAACATCCAGAAGGCCTTCAGCTTTCACTCGCTCCAGAATATTACTCAATGCAATAAAGGTGCCTGTCCTGCCAGCACCGGCACTGCAAAATATACAGATTCAAGTTTTACTTTAATAATAAACCATCCTGACTGATTCTACGTTGTTTCTGTCACCTTGAATTGACAATATTTCCCAGTAGTTGTTAGTCCTTTTTTAGGTTGAGTATTTATTGTTTAAAATAAAGGACGATCTTGATATGACCCCATCCAGCGGGAGCCTCAAAAATTATACAAAGTAGATCCCAAAATTGGATTTTAACTGTGGATTGTTGCTGTAATTTTCTCCACTAGATGGGGCACAGTTGGCGGATGAAAAAGCCAAATGTAAATTGGATGCAGGAGGGAGGCAAAAATCTTCATACGTTATAAAAACAAGAAGGGCTGGAAATACTCAGTGTGTTTGGCAGCATCTGAGGAGAGAAATCAGAGTTTGCATTTCAGATAGATGACCTCTTATCAGAATAGTTCTCAACTGATTTGCTCCACTTCTCAAATTGGCAGCCACCAAATTTTGGCCCTGAGGATTTAGAAAAGTTTTCATTCCCTGCTGGACCATGGAAAGTGAAGGGCTCTTGGAAGAATACAGGGAAAATGAAGACCCTGGTGTGGCAAGAGCGCCCCTCAATTCCCTTGATGAAGGATGTTTCATAAAATTGTGGGAAACTGTGGAGAAGGATGATTTCACATGCTCAACCTCGAAGGAAGACTCCTGCTGTGTCTGGAAAACAGTAATATCAGCATCCCAGAATCAACACTGAAGCTGTCACTTCACAGCTCCTAATAAAAAGAAAGATATCAGCAGGGATGATAATCAAATAGCAAAGTCTCAAAAGACTGTCTCAGAACATACAGACATCTCAAGCCCTTATGCACAAGAGGAAATAAACTGTACCTTGACTGCACCCAAGTCAGGGAAAATGGCATGACTCAATAGAATTTTAAAATTCCTACAGAGCATCTGATCACAGGGAAGGAACTGGCAAAGCTGTTTACTAACATCCATAGCACAGGCCCCACTCTAGGCATCTGACCTATTGTCCCGCACTGAATAACACAGCTTGTCCTGGAATGTCACCTGCTGAATAGCCCAAGTCCCATGTTGGAAACCACAGTGTCCCTCTATCTCAATAAGCTGCTGTTATGAGCAGGTCATGACACAGACTTCACGTATTGAGGTCAGTTTCCGGAAAGGCCTGAAGATAGGATCCATCTTTGTTGACATATCTGGCACTGATAACATACAGTGTGGCACACAGGCATGCTGCTGAAACTGTTCAAATGCATCTGCTGTGTGCAAACCCTACAACTTCATGATCAGCAACTTTCAGTTCTGCATGCATCTTGGAGATCAAATCAGCTGCCCATACATAACCAACAACAGGCTTCCACAAGGATCAGCCCTCATGTCAGCTCTCTTCAAGATAAATATCACTGACCTCCCTTCCAGAAAGTTACAGCTCTTGACTTATGCTAACAAACTGACCCAGGCTGACAAACTTCATAACCTTGAGAAAACTCACACTGAAGATCGATGTTTTCTTTAAACCTACATCAGAAAATGAGGAGTTGGACCAAAAACTGACAGGACTGCCATTTCAGGAAACAGTCACATCCAATTCCATGACTGACTGCTCACAAACAACCCAATGCTAAAATACCTTGACATCATTCTTGATTGTACATTGACCTACCAGCAACACCTCTAGAACACTGGGACCAAGGTCGAGACGAAAATGAATCTATAAGGAAAATAATGGGTGCCAATAGGGGCGGCAGAGCTCCCACACCATGGACTGCTTCACTCACCCTGGTCTACTCAGCAGAATTGTCGTGTCTTTCAACCTGGCTCAGGAGCTGCCACACAAACATAATTGTTACGCGCCTCCAGGAAGTCATCAGAATGATTTCCAAGATGTTCAGACCAACACAGCTTGAGTGGCTTCCTGGGCTAGCACATTTGAATCTCCTGATATCTACAAAGACAACATGTTCTCCAAGAAACATCCTTGGCTGACAGCTAACAAAGGACTCCTATTGACACAGGGGGGCTCCTATTGACATAGGGTCTTAAAAATAAAAAAAAATGACCCTACACACTGTTCTGTAATCCCATAGTCCCTAACAAAACACAATCTACACCCAACAAACTGAAAAGTGGCTCAACTCTTAGTGTGCCTCTTGGTTGACTGTAACCATCACCAACTACAACCTGGTAACTAACCTAAGCAGTGAAGTGCCCAGTTTCAACCCTCTCTAGAAAATCTTTAAAAAAAACCACATCTACTTGAGGATAGGCCAGCGAAGATGTGGGCATTTACTCCACAACTGCTATGTAAGGAACAGTACAAATTATGACAATGGTCATCAAAATCAGACCATTGGCCACATACTGAACTTTTGCTTTGAGAAATGTGTTGCTAATGGCATCAAAGCCATTCACATAACGTCAGCTGAGGATGCACTATGGATTGTTAACCTTTGGTGTAAATATAACTAGTTTGCCGGGCCATATGATGAATGTTTAAAAAAAATCTTTCCTTTGTGGAGTCAGGACTCATTGTCCATGGCCTCTCTTCCCGTGCTTTTCAAAAAACTGCAAATTATGAGTTAGTTTTGACATCCACAGTGCTGTGCTTTACATCTTTGTGATGTATGCCATTGGATTTGATGCTATTGAGTTTAAACTGAATGCAGCAAAAACAAAATATTGACAGTCACTTTAAGCAAAGTATGGTACTTGGGAAAAATGATGCATGCACGGAAAAATCGAGTGCATAAATACTAAAAACACTATTCTGATTGTAGCCAAACTTCACTGTCTAGCTGTGATTTACAGAAAGCTAAATCCTTTAAAAGCAAACATGAGAGCAAATATTCCCACTTGACATAGCAAAACTTTAAATGCCACTTGATTTTCATGAATGATTAAGTAATGGCTCTTAACATTGCTCTTTCTTGCTGCTGACCCAATGGAAAATATGGATTTAATGGATTAATGAATGCTTTAAACAATATTAGTGTCCACATTTGTCTTGTACTAATTGATTTTCAATCCTAGCGTTTAGTAAATTAATCCTGGGGGAACAATGCCACAATAAATTAACTTCGGCTTACTCTCGTACTTTGTGCTCTCAACTGAGGTCAAATAAGACCTGATTTGCCGAAATCCCCCCAATACATTTCAATGCGAATCATGCAACTTCTGCCCTTTCAACCACTTTTCATCCTAAATTAACTTAGCCTTGGGGCAGATTTCATCCTGACTGCTGGCAGAGCCAAAGGGGTCATGAACACTTCCCAAATTGATTTAAAGGTGGCTAATTCGAGGAAAAGTGACTAACTAATTTACTCACATGCTTTTAGATTCCTGATTGCAATTGCTCTGCTTCTGAGTCTGATGTGAACAGCAGACAGCATTGAAGGAGACACCCCTTAATCTTATAATTTTTCCCCCACACTTGCTGGGTTTGGAGGCAGTATAAGGAAGTAAAGATTTCTTGTATAATTAGCTCTTGCCGCATACATGCAACATCTTTTAGACAGGCGCAATAATTTAAAAATTTAAAATTCAATTTTGTATTTGGTCAAGCCCTGGATTTTGCAGCACAAAAACACAAAATGCTGGCACTGAGTACAGTAGGTCAAGCAGCAACTGGAGTGAGGGAAACAGCATTGTACTTTCCAATGAACACTGGGACCATATGGGTTTGCACTTGCTCCTTGTTATCAGCACGCTCACTGTCATGAACTTCTGGGAGGCAGCATCTTGGGGTGGGGGCAGGATAACATTTCATGGAAAACTGTGAAAGCTAGTGAGGCGCGTTTCAAGCAAGTACACAGGCACAGAAAGATGGGGAAGTGAAGGACAAAAGGGTAGGTCTGTGATAAGGTACAAGACAGCAGATATTAAATGACAAAAAGGATGATGATGAAATACAAAAAGTACTTGTACTGGGTTAAGTAAAGAAACAAAAGATGGGTTGAGAAGAAAGGGAAACGGCAATAGCAAAATCACAAGCCGTCATTCAAAGAAAATGGTTAAACTTTGAATTTGCTGAACTAAATGTCATATCTGGAAGATGATAAAGTGCTTCATTTTTACACAGACTTATTATTCTGGATCCTAGATACAAGTCAGCCTGTGCATTGCTACAGTAGAGATAATACAAATGATAGAAACATATCATCCAATTTACGCTGTCTATCCTTGGTGTTCGACATTGTTGTGCATAGTCAGGGAGAGGTGAACTTAAAATCAACAGAACTAAAAATCTACTACAAATAATTACAGAGCTGGTGGCTTTGATTTTATAGTCCCTACTCAGGATTCATACAAAAAAAATGATATTGAGGCTTGACCAGGCCTCCAGCATGAGGTCCTGTTTGTCATTCTCAACGTTAAGTCTGAGCAATAAGTACCAATGAGTTATATAATTATAGGAAAGGCATCACTTTTCAGCATAATCCTCTCTTTAAGTCATCTGCAGATGTACACTTTGCACTTTGCCCTTGATCTTGCATTCAAGTGAGAAGAGGAAACCTAAATGTTGTTGTATTGAGGCAAGTATATTCACTTTAACCATGACCAGTCAATAGACCAGCAATTGAAAATGGGACTCTCCTGATCTCAGTACCAGTGTCACGTGTGATTCAGATGGTATCACTGACCTTGGGTGAGAATGTTGTGGGTTCAACTCCCACTCCAGGACTTGAGCAATAAAATCAAAACAGACACACTATGAAAGGTGTATCCGAGGTGTGTGATTTTTATTAAAAAAAACTTTATTGAAAAGAGTTTAGATTTCAAGCTAATGGCATACGGGTATTGGTCTTTTTTTTGTGAAGAGTTTTAATAATTAATTAGGTCAGTCCTTTTGGAATCAATACATTAACCAGTATGTGTTAGGGAGCTGAAGACTTGAGGCCTCCTGGAGAGTTAATGAAAGTTTGTTTACATGGTGGGGTTTTACCACATGAGTGAGGTAGCATTGAAATACATCGGCTTACTTTCGGGTTTCGCTTAGAGATGAGAAAACATTTGGTTCAGTCTGAAAGGACGTGAATGAAGTCAGAAGTACGAATAGATTCTTCAAAAAACCAAGTTTGCTCAGAGCAGTTAAGGGTATGGGTTACCTCAGTGCAAGGTTTAAATACTCTGAAAACTTCTAGACCACAGGTGCTTGGTTGGAACTCCGCAGATTGTTAAACAACTAAGAAAGTCTGGCTCTCAGTTATTGATCCATCAAGGGAAAAGTCCTTGGTCCTCTTGGGACTAGACTGAGAAGAAGTAATTAAGTCAAACATATAGATTTGATAGGGAAAGAAACATTCCCTGGAATCTTGAGTAACTTAAAGTGATGGTGTTGGAGAATACATGGGCCTTCATCTTGCCATGTGCTTTGAAGCCTTTCAAAACTTTCTCAAGGGCAAATAGGGACGGGCAATAAATGCTAGCCAGCCAGTGACGTCCACGTCCCATGAAGGAAAAATAAAAAACTTGGATCTGTTTGGAAATATATATTGTTTTGCTTTATTTTTCTTTATTTATCTTCTGTAGTTAACTCCTGTTTTACTGTTAAAACAGAATCTGCAGCCTTGTGTGTTTATGTTTCAGTGAAAAGTCACCACTTTAAAACAAGGGAAAGCAGAAATGATGCAGATTTCATTCTGGAATGTCCAGCAGTTACATTAGTTGGGATCATTACACCCCAGTAAAATGGGGAGGGAGTGCTACTCTGCCAGAGGTGTTACCTTTTGGATGGGCCATTAAACAAATGCATAGAAAATAGGAGCAGGAGTAGGTCATCCGATCCTTCAAACCTGCTTTGTCATTCAATGTGATCATGGCTGATTATCCAACTCAGCACCCCTATTCCTGCTTTCTCCCCATACCCTTTGATCCGTTTAATCCTATAACTCTTTCTTGAAAACATTCAATGTTGTAGCCTCAACTGCTTTCCATGGTAGAGAATTTCAAAGGCTCACCACTCTCTGTTGAAGAAATATCTCCTCATTTCAGTCCTAAATGGATTATGCCACATGCTTAAACTGTGACACTTGGTTCTGAACTCACCAGTCAGTGGAAATATCTTTCTTGTGTTTACTCTATTTAGTACAGAATTTTATAGATTTCTATGAGATCACCCCTCATTTTTCCAAATATGAATATAGTCCTAATGGAACTTGTCTCTCTTAATATTTCAGTCCTGCCATCCTAATAATCAGCACTCTCTCCATAGTCACAACATCCTTTCTTCAGATAAGGAGAACAAAATTGCACACAATACTCCAGGCATGGTCTTGCCAAGGCCCAGTACAATTGTAGCAAGCCATCCCTGCTCCTGTGTACTCGAATCCTCTCACTATGAAGGCCAACATACCATTTGCCTTCTTTATCACTCACTGCACCTACTCCTTACTTTCAGTGACTAGTGCACACAGGCACTCAGATCTCATTGTACCTTTCCCTTTCCATAAGACTGAGAGCAGAAATAAGCCATGTAGCAAAACAATTCTGTTCTGTCATTCAACCATGGCAGATATGTTTCCAACCCCATTCTCTTGTCTTCTCCACATAACCCTTGATCCCCTTACTAATCAAGAATCTATGTCTGTCTTAAATACACTCAAAGGTTTGGCCTCCACAGTCTTCCATGACAATGAGTTCCACAGATTAACCACCTGCTGGCTGAAGAAATTCCTCTTCATCTCCATTCTTAAGGGTTGTTCCTTGATTCTGAGGCTGTGCCCTCCTGCCCTGGTCTCTCTGACTAGTGGAAATATCTTCTCCATGTCCACTCTATCCAGTCCTCTCAGTATTCTGCAAGTTTCAATCAGATCCCCCCTCATCCTTTTAAACTCCACTGAGTACAGACCAAGTGTCCTCAACCGCTCCTCATATGACAAGTCCTTCACCTCTGGGATCATTCGTGTAAGTCTCTTCTGGACCCCCTCCATCGCCAGCATATCCTTCCTTACAGTGTTCTAAATGCAGTCTGACCAGAACCTTGTACTGCCTCAGCATTACATTTCCACTTTCATATTGTAGTCGTCTTGAATTGAATGCTAAGATGGGAGATAAATGCAAATCTTTCCTTTCCAACATACTGCAGAATGCACTTACTTTCTGGGGTGGGTGTTGATACTGCCGGACAGGGAGCCTTACTCTACAGCATCACACAGCAGAAGATTACAGCCATGTTGCTCACAATTGGTCTTTCATTAATAACTGGAAACTTGTCTGATTTCCTGATGAGTACAGATGGTGTGCAATGCTTCCTACCGACCGTGCCGACCGATCAAATTAGCATTTCTGAGTCAAGACTATACATCAGAAAGGATGCTGTCAATCTTGTAACCACTTATATATTGTAAAATGAAGTACCTGCAGTGCACTATGATCGGATGATTGCCGGACTGTTGTTGCTGTCTCTGGACGGCTGCAATCAGGTCTATCATTCCTTTACCTTCCACTGGAATGCCAATCTCAGGCCAGCCATGAAAGTGGAACTGTCGAACTATCCTGCCCTTGTTTTCCTGCATTTTAATTTCAATGTTATTGCTTTCTTCGATTAAATGGGTATTGGTTCTCTATTAGATCAGCATAAAATCTTAACAAAACCTAGAAATACAAAATACTCACAGCTACAGACACTTCTGTGCTGCATGTTAATGTTATGGTCAAATATATGCTGTTTGGCAGTTCATAACATTATTTTAATATACCTCCCAACATCCTTTGTTTTGTGGCGTATGGAATATAAGTATTAGAATCACTATCTTAAATTGTTGAAAGGAAACTTGGTGAATACATGATGGAGACAGGAATTGATAAGGTGACACAAGGATGTGAGGAGTGAAAGGAAAACAGAGTTAAGGGCACAATCACATCAATCCTGATCCTACTGAATGTCGAAATAGGCTCGAGGGACTTAAAAATTCCTAATCCTGCTCTTGTTCCTTATGATTTTTTTTGTGGATCATGAACTCCGGCATAGGCAGTTTGGGCCCAATGGCCTATTCCTATGACGCAACTTCTATCAAGTTTGATAACCAATGTGTGCAGTAAATGGAAAGAATTAGTTTGGTGGGATATTGTATCCTAACTGCATATTTTTTGATATCCCTCATGCTAAAGTACGACAGGTATATGAAGAGGTTAATAACAGTAGCTGATACAACATCATATAATTTCTACATTCTTATATATGTATATAAAAGTTTATCATTCTTCATGAAAACTGGCCCTACAATATACAGTATTTGTTTCAATCTCTCACAGTAGTTTTATCTATGAAATTTAGTTACACTAATTATTTCAAGTTTATTTAAATCAATTTGCAGTCTACTTTCTCTTTGGATTCTTAGACTTTCACAGTCATTATGTAAAATTGACCATTTGTTGTTGGGATCTCTGAAAGAACAACGATGAATTCCCCCAAAAAGTCTTCCAAATTCAAAATATTTTCTGGGTTGTTCAAATCATCACGATGTGATGTGTCATAAAATAATGAACACATTAATGTGCATAAAATTCCTTTGTCCATTATGTTAATGATGAGTTACTGCCTTGCTTAACATAATAGACTGTTTTTTTTCCACATGAATCCATTAACACATTTATTACTACTATCGAGGGGGAGGATTTCAATCCCTCTAGTCATCTCACATAATCTAGGCTGACACCACCAAACAGTGCTCAGAGTACAGATTTGTCAGAGGTGCCTCATTCACGTGTTCAGATAGTATAGACAGATGCTTAAAAATCCATGAAACAATTAAAAGATCAGCAGGGAGTTTATTCAGTGCTCTGGACACTGGTTTGCATTGTGGGAGCAAACTACTCATCTTTCCACTTTGATTACCTTTGCTGGCTGTAAATAAAAGCTCATTTTTTCCGAGAATTGTCCGACTGCTTACTTGTGTGAGACGTTCCCCTACTGGACAGTGACAAGACCTAAAACAAAGACAGAAGTTGCTGGTAAAGCTCATAAGGTCTGACAGTGTCTGTGAAGAGAAATCAGAGTTAACATTTCGGGTCCAGTGACCCTTCCTCAAAATGTTAACTCTGATTTCTCTTCACAGATGCTGCCAGACCTGTTGAGCTTTACCAGCAACTTCTGTTTTTGTTGTTGATTTACAGCATCTGCAATTCTTTTGGTTTTTATTTAGTGATAAGATGTGCATGTTCAGTGGGCACCTGGGATAGAGTGATGATGACTTCGAAGGGTGTTCAGATGCAATGTAGCTAAGGAAGGGTAACGTGTGTGGTGTAACGGTCAAACAGAGACTAGGGGTGAGGGAACAGGATTTGATGTGCAAGAGGTGGCAGCCATGCTGGTGATGTGCTGTGAGCAGTATGGCTTTGTGGCTGCTGTCATTACACTGGGGGTGAGGGGCAACACTGGATTGCCAACACTTGTCTGGGTGTACAGTGGCCTTTGAAAGATGGTGCAAGTGCCAGGGCTACTGGTTTTCTGGTTGATGTCTGCTGATTTGTGAGTTGTTCCAGGAACAGCACTTGGTAAGATGGAGATGGAATTGGACATGAGGAACACCATAGGAGTGGGGTAGATAGTTAATGAGACAGGTTCGGTAAGATAGAGGGAGAAATCACTCGAGGCCTCATGCGAAAAATGCTCCAGAAAACTTGACACAACTGGCACTTAGCTTAAAAAAGACATTAAGATTCAGCGAATTGTGAGACCTGTGAGGATAGCTCTGCATTTCATGAGATCCTGAGATTGTTCTGCCTTATCCCCACCAAAGCCTATATGACATCAGATTGGAACTCAATGCTGTATCATTAACCCTTGCAAAACAATTACCTTACACAATAACACACAGTAACGTTTTGGTGGACCTCACATTACCAGATAGTTGACTATTGAAGGCTATCCATGAGTACGTTGGAGTGGTCAAGTTTGAGATAACAAAGGAGTGAATGAGGGTTTCAGTAGTAGATGAGCTGAGGGAGGGGTGAAAACGAATGATGTGAAAGAAACAGGTGGTCTTAGTAACAGCACAAATATGAGATTGAAACGTGATGTAAATTGTCAGGGAAAAAGCTTCATTCAGACTGTTGCCGTGGAGAGAAAAGGAGCAAGTCGCCAGGGAAACAGAGTTTGGAACAGGGACTGCAAACAACAGCTTCGGTCTTCTTAATATTTAATTGGAGGGAATTTCTGCTCATCTAGTACCTGAGGTCAAATAAGTAGCCTGATAATTTGTCAATGGTGATTTGAGGAAGGGATGGTTAGGTAGAGCTGGGTGTTTTTAACACGTGCAAAAACAACTCTGTGAAGTAGCATGAAGTTGCCAAGGGCAAGTGCGTAGATGAGAAATTGGATGGGCTCAAAAATAGATCCTGAGAATCAGTCACCTGTGGTAACAATGTCAGAGCAGGAAGAGAAGCCAATGCAAGTGATTCTATAGCTACAATAAGAGACAGAGCAGTCACTTGTATCAAAGACTGCAGAAAGATCAAAAAAGAATGAACAGGAAAGGTTTACCTTTCTTACAGTCACATAGGATGTAAATTTGTCATTTTAACAACAACTATATTGGTATTATGACAGGGGTGGAAATCTAATTTGTGGGATTCAAACATGGAGCTCTGGAGAAAGCAGGAATAGATTCACAAAGTGACAACATGTTTGAGGGAGTTTGAGAGGAAATGTTGAGATAGGATTGTAATTTGCGAGGACGATGGAGCCAAACTTTATGTCTCTTGGAAGTAGAAGAAGAAAACAGTAAGTGCCCACAAAAAGAAACAGCCTGATTCCTTGTGGGAATATCACCTAGTAACAAGCAACTCTGGAACAGAATTTTTTTAATCTGGGAGGGAAAAATAGTGTTGATTAAACTTAAAGCATCTGGCTCCACCATGCAAGCTAAAGAAAGGCAAAGGTGTATCACTAGATTTAAAATAAAACATTAACTATCCATTATTTTTCATATCTTAATATAAATCTGAAGCAACACATACTGTGGCATTTGTGACAGTAAGGTCCCTGATACTGAAAGCATCAGAAAAATGGTCATTCTTCATTTCTACTGTGTAGGCTCCATATGTTACAGTGCCCTCTGATGGCCAATACTGTGAACACTTTTCCTGCAAGAACACAATGAGTTACTCAATGTTTTAAAATCACATTGGAACAATTCTATAAAAACCATTGCCATGTTAGAAATCAGTATTTAGAAAATAATTTTTATTGACCTTTTAAGACCCCCACTGAGTGACTGGTTTCAGAGGTTAATGCAACTATGATGGTAGGCCTTTTAAGTTGTCTCGGGGTCCCAGCTAAGCACTGGACTTCAATTAACATATTTACAAGGCATCATTTCAACTGCTCAGCCTTATAATCACCCCAAGGTGGTACTGAAGTGCAGAAATTGAATGGAGGGATCACATATCCCTATAAAGCATCTACAGCCTGGGAATGAGCTGGATTAACCTGTTGAGAGCTGAATTTATGTACAAAACAGATATATGGCTGTATTTTAGGCAAGTTATTAGCGAATATGTTATGTGGCATATAAATAAGCTAAGTGCGTTCATTTGAAGAAAGATTTCGTAAATTGTTGCAGTTAACCCATAATTTTTTATTGTAATTGTTAAATAGCATGGTTTATTTACTAAATTAATGTTATAATTCCTCCTCCTCGTTTAATATAATTTATTGTTTGATTACTGATAGACCTTTGCAATTTCAAGATAGATACATTTCCTGACATGTAATGCATGAGGAAACAGCAATATTGGATTATTTTTCCGAACTTTTCAAGTTTGATTGCAATAAAAATACTTCATTCTATGTATGCCCATTGTATTAAATGTGATTCTATAGTATCATACCTGCTCTCTTTCTCTGAGTTCTGTGAGCATCACAATGGTATGAGATTTGCAATCCCAAACCATTCTCCAAAAATCCTCCACTGTATTTGGAATTGGGCCTTGAGTAGCAATAAAATAATCCTTCTGCCGGTAACCCTGTTACAAAGCAGTTCAATGACAACAAAAAACAAAACAATTAATCAAAATTATGTGTTCAAACTGTGCAAGTGTTGTTACTTGCTAACATACTGAATTTGTTGCTATGCTTGTTTTGACTCAAAATAATTTCAATTTTTTCATGTTCATTAGCAAACTTGGCATTAGATTACTGAAATGTGACTGAACTTGGGTCTGGACAGCCACCCTGGCATCTTAGATAACAAGGTGTGGGGCTGGAGAACCCTCTTCCCTTCCCCCATCTCTGAAGAAGGGTCTAGGCCCGAAACGTCAAGCTTTCCTGCTCCTATGATGCCGCTTGGCCTGCTGTGTTCATCCAGCCCCACACCTTGTTATCTCGGATTCTCCAGCATCTGCAGTACCTTTTATCTCTTAACCCTGGCATCTTGATTTGTTTTCTGAAAAGAATCACAGTTCTGACTTCAAACATATTACAATTAACTCAAGGTGAACCCAAGCACGGAAAAACAAATCTAAGACAGTAAATCATCTCCCCATCACTCGCATTATGAAGAATTCATTTTCCAAACACTAGTGTACAAAGTCATGAAACATTCACTTTTTTTTCAAAAGCTCAGCTTATTAACATAAAGTAAATGGCTTTCTGCTAGATTTTATGGAGACAATAATGATCCAACATGTAAGATGTTTGATATTTTACAAAATGGATTTAGAGAATTTTAGTCCAGTGTAATTGACAGTTGGTTATTATGAAGATGTGCTAACTGAAATATTAATTTTTGATTTAGTTGACTCAGCACATAGCAGCATCCTGTATTTTTTAGATTAGAAATTTTACAAATTAAAGGAGTATGCAAAATCAACAGTTTCCCTGCGCTAACCAAAGAACATAAGCTACTCAACAAGAGTCGACAACACTTTTACAGAGAGGTGACGTGACCTGGATTGTGGATGTAATAAAGCTATTGGATTTGAACACAGCCAAAGAGATAACTTAGAGCAACAGCCTTTTCCCTGTTTCACTATAATTTTTCAGAAACTCCTTTCAAAGTTTTAGAGTTGAAAACACATTGGAAGACCTCATCACACTAAGCAGAGGGTTGCCAAAAGGAGAATTCAGAAATTACTACCACTATCTCCAGAAAACTGATCTCAGCCTGTCACTACTGATCCAGAAAGACACCTCTGTGCCAGCAGCTTTGTGTAAATGACTGGCTACAGCCCACTTTTTGGACAATCTGTGACTAACACTTTTTCTCTATTAATTGGCTAAAGTACTTTTAAAATGTCACTCTGTAGAACTTTCCTCTATTGTTCTAGACTTTGAGGTTGTGTGTGCGTGTGTGTGTGCGCATGTGTGTGTGTGTGTTTTCAAGAAGGATACTTGTATATGTTTGGAAAATTTAAACCTATTGCTAATAATCTTTATATCTGTGCTTAAGTTCTTTTTGCAACAAAGCAGTTGTCTAGTTGTTACTAGACAAAGAACCTGACTGACCTGTTTTTGATATTGAGCTGGTTCTTAAGATAAAATGTACAATAACACATCCCCTTTTTTAAACTTAAACTTTGCTGTGAGCAATGGAGTAGTGGGATAAGCAAAGGAATCAGTACACCCTTCCTAACTCAGTTGTAGAAATTGGAAAATAAGCCACAAAACATACATACAATTGAGCCATTTCCGCTTGCAATTTATGAAGTTTCTGAAGTGAGCAAACTAGTCGTATTTTCAGGATTTATCCAAAATAGTGCACGTAAAAACAAGCATGATAAGTGTACTTACATCAATGTATGAAGCATTGATATAATCAGAGAACTCTTGTCCTCTTTTCCTGGGCAGAACAACTCTGTTGAAATCATCTTAAAAATACAAATAAATTACATTCAGCCTAATACCAATTGAGTTCATCCTATTCTCAGCTTGACAGAAATGCATGTCAAAATGAGACCATATTCCACCAGATAATGAACATCATGAGAACAGTCTTTGCTCTTTGGTCAACTTTAAGCAAGAATCTACCACTTTTAGAGGTCTGTGGCGAAGTCACTGAGTGTATTAAGACAGAGAAAAATTGGTTCTTGATTGGTAACGGGATCGAGGGTAATGTGGAGAAGGCAGGGGAAAGGGTTAAGAAACTTATCAATCATGATTGAATGACACAGCAGACTCCATGGGCCGAATGGGCTGTTCCCATATCATTTGGTTTTATGACACCACGCGCAAAATGGAATTTGTGCCACTGATTCCCCATGCCAATATCAAAAGAGGGCCATCAGTTTAAATCTCAACTCCTATTAAAGTGTATAAATAATGCACTACTCCTCTGTGTATTCACCTACTTAAAAAGAAAATCAGTAAAAATTATTTTGAGCGAAATTTTACAATTTTAAACCACATGCTCAAGGGACAATTTTACATAGATGACAACATAATGCTCGCCACCTCACCCACCTGCACCTGAACAATCCCTATGATCGTTCCCACAGTATTTAGCAGCATGGAAACACTTCATCACTTCTTTGAGCACTCATTCACATAATACATATTTGGAAGATAAATTTCAGAGTAAACTCAAACCGCTATAAAAGGTCTGAAATTTAAGTAACCAGGGGTACCATTTGGTATTTTACCTCACATTTTGTTCATTTTCCTTGCCTCCCATGTGACAGAGCAGGCAGGACTTTTCTTCCAAAGTCTCAGACAATACCAACTTTTGATTCCCTCTGGATAAGCAATGCAAATGGCTTTAGTGGAACTCATTGATATTTTTTATTGTTTGTCTTCAGGAAAGAATATAGTTATGTAGTCATTGGTAACAATTAGGAAACAAGATGTCAAATTGTGAATGGAAACATGAGATATCCAGGAAGAAAAATGGCCCCTATGTGACCTTTTCTGATGGATGGTGGAAATTATTTCAATATACAAGAGGATGGAATAAAAGAAAAGTTCACTTACAAGGAATGATTTGAAGAACTCTGGCTTTTTTCATATTTACTGGCTTATTTCCTGTTCTCATGTTCTCCTTCCTTATTCGGACAGTAGTTAATTTCTGCAGTAACAACATAGAAGGGAAATGGTCAAGCTGAAGTCAGAATCAAAATTGTTAAACTTTTAATACTATAGTTTGGAAGTAATCAAAAAACTATTGGAATGCTGGCATTTATATCTAGAGGACTGGAGTTACGCAGAAGTTACGCTGCAGCTATACAAAACCCTAGTTAATACTGCGAGCAGAGTTGGCACCATACCTTAGGAAGGAGGAGTACAGTGTAGGTCTACAAGAATGGTACATGGACTTTCGGGTTATAAGGAGAGATTATATAAATTCAGCCTAACTTCAAAGATTAGAATTTAGAAGATTAAGAGGGGATCTGATTGAAGTTTTCAAGATATTAACAAAAAGAGACAGGATAGATAAAGATAAACTATTTCCATTTGTAGGAGATCACAGAACTAGAGGGTGTAGTCTGAGAATTAGGGCCAGACCATTTAGGAGAGATGTGAGGAAGCACTTCTACGAGCACACACAAAGGACTGTAGATGTTCGGAACTCACTTCCACAAAAGGCAATGGATGCAGGATGAGTTGTTAATTTTAAATTTTAGATAGATAAATTTTTGTTAAGCAAAGGGATTAGAGGATATGGGCTCAGGGAAGGTATATGGAATTAGGCCACAGATCAGCCATGACCTCACTGAATGGCAGATCAGGCTTGAGGGGCTCAATGGCCTATTCCTGTTCCTATGTTGCTACATCCTTGGGTCAGATAGACCTTCCCTATCCTTAAGTAGTCTGAATTTAAGACTCATAATAAAAGGATAGCGTACAATGGCATTACTGTCCGAGAGGAGTTAAAACTCAGTGAGCAGAATCATGAGAGTTATTCATCTATCCACTGGACTCTGTGTTGTGGAGTTGGCACACAACATTCTTAAAAAGAAACCTATATATTGCAGGGTATTCAAAAACAATATTTCAATTAATGTCAGATATCACTGATCAAAGAATTATTTTAGTAGTTCATGCTGTGTTAAATGGCAGGCCCTTCTCTGATTATTAAATTACTAACTCACATTAAACTCTTCTTCCAAGCCTGTGACATCAAACTGTCCTGCTTTACTATGAAGCTTCTGTATATGCTTCTCCAAAGAGCTCACATCCAGCTCCGTGTCACCATATAAGTAATGTTCAAGCAGAGCTTGATAAATAAAGGAGTACTGCATCTGCAAGGAACAATAAAGTAAACAAAACTACATTAACACCTGAATATGTGGCATAATTTTACAACATCATAAACTACTTGGATGTCTGTTGGAACCAGAGGACAGTTCCTGAGCTGCCAAAAGTGCTATGTTCAGGCATCAGCTACGAGCAGAGTAATAAAAATATATTAAATAAATTGGGCCAAACAAAGGCCTGGTGGAGAAAATCAGTATAGAATGCAAAGAAAGGCTTTCTTTCTCCTATTCCTTTAAAGTGCTGGTACAATTTCAACCTAACAGGAAAAAGAGATAAAAATGGCTAATACTTACATCAGTTTGAACTAGCTGTGAACGCTGACCACGAATTCTTGACACAAAACCAAAGACATCCACTTTCTGCTCTGCATATATCATATCAATCATAGCATCGATAACTATGAATGTTCCTGTTCTGCCTACACCAGCACTGCAATGTAAAAAGGATTGTTAAATGTCTATGCTTTCAGTGTTTTACAATTCGTCTTGTAGCATTAGAAATAATATCTATTTTCACATCTCCCTTGTTTCAAATCTTTCATGTTCTAGCCACAATACTATAGCAATAGGTGGCCACAAGTTATATTCCATGCTTTCGGTCTTTCCAAGTTTTGGAAGGAGGCAGGTAGGGCCAAATCCCTTTGAATCTTTATTTTTCTCTGAGAAATCTCCTGTGATGGTGAGCATTTTCATGTCCCCACAGATGAAATTAGGAATTTATAAATATGGAATCTCAGTTGTTTATTCAGGTTCCATTCCTATCTAGTCCAATGCACTGCCATACTCATGTGCTACCAGGCCACAAGTTAACTTTATTTTCCAACAATGGACTTAATATTAGATTGAGCAGGCATTTCTGTGTGTTCTACTTCTGTGTGGTGCTAAAGTGTATAAGCAGGTACAGACTCATTGGGCTTTTTAAGAATTTCAGAATTAAATATTTGTTTCATCAATGTAACTAAGTAATTAACAAGTTCCTTATGACTTTGAACTACCATGGTGTGAGTGATCCTTCCTAAATAGGCTAAAGCCCCAAAACACCGAACCTGCTCCAATGCTGAAGCCTCAGTACAAGCCCTTTATGCACACATATGGAGAAACACAAACAGTACTTTACATTACTGTGGAGTGCCCCCACTCCAGATATAGTGAAGGACTAACCAACGTAAACTCTGCAGTCGGACAGGGCTCCACAATTTTTGCTTGCTAATTAACTAAATGAAAAATAAATCAAAGTAACTTGCTTCACCTTTACCCTATTCCATGCACATAATGACACTTTTTGTTTGAATCAACTCAGCAGATAGTAAGAAATTCTCCCCAGCACTAGAATAAAAAATGGAATTGCCACTCTCTGTCAAAGTTACAGATATTTCACAAACCTGAGCAGGATTTGCCTGTATTACACACTGACATCTTTCAGGGACTTGTACCTATAGTAGCATCTATGTTATTGCCTGTTTGCTCTTTTGCTCAATTCCAGAACATTCTCCAGCCACTGAAAATGTTAAGATAGTTAGACAAAAAATACCTTGTTTAAATTGGGATTAATTAAAAAAAAATGATTGCACATCTTGATGAGAACACTCTTATTTTTGATTATGGGACTCTACATTTCTCACCTTGTGGATTGTATACATGGATAGGTGTTAACCATACCATGTGCAGAATGTGAAATTACAATCGTAGAAGCTCCACATTCTATCTACAGGATAATTTTGTTTGATTTACTTCATACAAAATTAAGGAGATATGTATCCTGCTTTTCATCCGATCTTTGTGGAGGATGGTGTATCACAGGGTGCTGGCCAGTGCCTCAGGGACTATTCATTTGAAACATTTTGCGTCAAATGTGCTTCTCTACGGCATGCATCAACTTTTTATTTTGCAAGATGAGGCAGAATAAGGCATTTCAAAGACTTTTATACAAACGCTAATTCCCAAAACAAGCTAAAAGTTTGATCAGACTAGAATTAGGAATGAATAGGATAACATCATTCAAAGAACCAAGGAGATTCTACCGCATGAAGGCAATCGTCTATTTTAATCAGATATGATCCATGATGTTAATATTCTCAGACTAGAAGTTGGATCAGCTAGTGACAATATTTGCAGCAGCTATAAAAAGCTTATTTTCTGAGGATAAATTAATTGACTGACGCTCAGCTGATATTTTCTTTAGATATAAGCCACATCTTGGAGACATTTTCTCAAAACAAGCTTCTGAGATTCCCATGGCACAGGTGGCCTGACCTTTCACTGAAGATTGTTATCGTGTGGCTGGTAATAATGCAACATACATACTATTTTGACAGTAGCTTTGGTGAGAAAAAATTTCAAGGGAAATACACAATTGCCCAGGTTCCCCGAGTACAACAGTATAAAGAGCAATGCACATCTCCACAGTGAAAGCTATATTCCATTTCTGAAGGACATGTACGAGGAATAAAGAGATTAAGGAATTGTCTCCTGAAACAATTGGAAAGATTCTCGATTTGGATTAAAGCTAGTACGTCCTTGTTTTATGCAAAGGAGAACGAGCTGCCTACATGGGAGCTTGTAGCTGATGCGTTCTGCTTACAAATACAAGTAGTACTGCTACCAGTATTGATTTCCAAGAAAGAAACTTCATAATACATGAGAAGAACAGTTCACAGAATTAATATATGAGGTTGTGTAAAATAGAAGTTCAAATCCCAAGACAGGATTAGCAAAAGCATTGCAACCCAACATATACAAACTCTCCTTATGAAGGTAAAGATGAAAAGATATTCAGCAGTGGATTTTCCTTCAAGGCAACTGTGCAAAAGCTTGTATAGCTACTTCATAAACTTTAATAGAGCTGCTTTTAAAAGGAAACACCAAGGGTAGCTTTGAAATAAGATACCATAAATGATGAGTGAAAAATTGGCCTCATTAGCACCCAACATTTAGACACTATATAATGCAAAAATGAAAGGCAACAACAAAACATAAAATCCAAACCCATATTTATGATTGAACTCATACCGTACCGCACACAAATGTCAACTAATCAGCCTTGTGCATTTTCTTACTGCTGGTCTTCTCTGTCTTTACTTCTCTTACCAACTGTACTAAGTTAACTAGGTTAACCAGCTCTCCTGCCAGCCTACTGGGATGGAATTTAGATAATGCTTGATTATGGAGTTGCAGATAGATAAACAGGTTCTGAAGTTACAAAGCTGTTACCACAACCAAAAGACAAGTTTGTGATTTTTTTTTTCCTTCTGTATCTAATTTTGAAAGCTACCAGTGAAAATGGTGGAAAAATTACCTGGGAGTGTTTCAGTCGTGGTCCCTGTTTTGCAGCTGTTCTGGAATTTTCCACTTAAATTGAAAGCTGCCATTTACTAGGTCCACACAAATACAAGTGAGGCATAAATGGATGATAATGGGATATCATTACACTGCCCATCTTGACCACCACAGTAACATTTAACACAAAGGACACCATCATCTGACTGGAATTTGGAGTTATTTTGGTAGTGATAGGGTATTTCAAATTGCACTTCATCACTCTCCCCACCCACATTCCCTCCAACCATTACCCACCAAATCCTCCACCCTCAGATCTATGATCAATCACAGAGTGATCAACCACAGCCTTTTCAAATTTAAAGAATAAATAGCTGATCTGTTTATCTGCCTGGAAGCAGCTCTTAGCCCCATTGTATTAGACTATCGGAGAAGGTGGGTATGTTTGTATTATGAGAAAATTACACAATTCTAGGATTGGACTAGCTTTATAAAACAACTTCCAATACTAGGCGACATGCATTTAAGGTGAGAGGGGGAAAGTTCAAGGAGATATGTGGGGCAAGTTTTTTTTAGACAGAGAGTTGTAGGACTCTGGAACATGCTGCCATGGGTATGGAGGAGGCAGATATGATAGGGACCCATTCCTGTGTTGTATAGTTCTATGTTCTAACTGATCTTTTGCCATCCTTTATGTCCTATTTATTCTATAATGCTAAGTCTTATACATCTGACATCCTCAGCTTTACTGTTAAGTTTGCTGATCTCAATGAGTGCATCTGTATTAGGTGCTATACCCGTCCTGAGTACCACAGGCTATGTTCGGCAAAAGGTCATTCAGAATACTAAACAAGGCGACTCTCTATTCTTAACTATTGCCTCATGTGGAGTAATCACTTGGAGGCTAAATACTGCCTGTTGAGAACAGACGAGACATTAGAAAGACATAGAGTGTCATTGCAGGAGGCCTGTCACCAGCTCTGCAAAGCTTTCTCTAAGAAAACACAAAAAAGGTACAACCCATTCAATTAGATCATGGTTGATCCTCTGAGGTGAACCTTACTCTTTTTTGCTGCGTCAGTTTTGTTGAGTTTCATAGAGGGCTTCCTGCTGCAAGGCCGCCATTGTATCTTATACAATTCACTCCATGAACTACCTCCTTTATTCCTATGGTGCTTTTCTCATTTGATTCTAGTCCCATTCTACCAATTGATATAACCAGTTTAACTCGCCAGGGCTGGGTTATTCTGGAATACCGTGGTGCCTGCACATCTTTAAAAGGCTATCATGCACACAGTCAAGCATGGTCAGTCTAAAGTTGCCCTACATGCTTCCTGACATTGGCTTAGGACATAACAGACGAGAGGAAATTATCACCCCACCTTTATGGGCAGGAACCTGGAGATCCTGTTGGATGAGGTGGGTGCAGACACAGGACCAGTGGTGGGGGCCTTATACAACAGACCATACCAAGCTGGGCCAAGGTTGCCACTTGGGTCAGTGCAGTCTCAACCATCTGGAGGAATGCCCAGCAATGTGAGAATAAGGTTAGTGATCTCTCAACTCTGCCAGCATAAGTTCCATTATCTGGTCTCTGATACTTCAAACTCACTCTGACTCTGTTACTACGCCCATGTTGTACCAAAGCATATGCTCTATTACTCTCATTGTTGCCTGCAACTACCTCCCTCACTCACCTTCACATACCTCAACTCCCAAAAGCACCATTTCTATATGCCCTCAGTGATGCCAAATCATTCTCTCAGGACGTCTCTCCAGCTGTATCAAAAATAACAGCTCCGCCACCAACTTTAAACTCCTTTACTGCTTGCTCCTCTCTCATTCGAGGAGGAAAACAACTCACAAATAGGGCAGAAAGTGATAAGACATGTGGTGGGTTGCCTGACATTTGACTCCTTACCCCTAATGTGAAGGATCCTGACTCTGACCACCCTAGGCAGCTGTCAGACTGTGTCCAAGCGCTTGGGCTGTTGTCAGAGGCTGCCTTTGATTTACTGTGCTGCCCCTTGACTGAAAGCTATCTCCCTTGCCTTGACTGGGGACTGTGGACAACCATGACATGCTTCAGCTTTGTATTTGTGCTAAACTGCAGAGCAACACAGCAGTACTGTGAGCCTCTGGGTAAGGTGGCAAAGTGCAAAAAGTCAAGGCAGGAATTCTGTGAGTAAAAAGAATGGCTCAGAGTGAGTGAGCACCAAGAGAACAAGAGAACAAGAGCCCAAAGACACAGGTTGGTCTGACCTGTGTACTGGATGTATGTCCCTGAGCACAAAGTGTCCTTGCTGCAGCTTTACAATGAGAGTTGCTGGTGCAGCCAGAGGTGCAGCATTGAAATGAAGGAGCATTCTCTAAGTGGATTCGCGATGTCCCATGAGGGTTTATAGATGCTACACAAATCGATGTCAGTGCCCACGGACATGGTTTCTGCATAGCCAGTATCAATGGACCATGTCCCAATATATTGACACCTGGCTCCAACACAGAGGTCCTTTGGAGCAAGCAGTGAGCTGGAATTGCCAAGTACCCATTCTGACTTCCAGGTTGAGAATTCTTGGCATCTCGTTTTGCTCATTTCAGGTGGTAGGATTATTGAGGCAAGATGTGTAGTTAATAAGGTTCGTAATAAGCAGTCATCTTGCTTAATAAGCAATTCGCTTCTGCCTGCCTCACAAAAATTTCACCTTGATGCTAGAGCTCCGTTAAAAGATGCAGCAAGTTGCTGCCAACTTTGAAATATGCCTCACTGGATTTCTCACATGATTCTGCCATTTTTCTCACACAGTCTACAATATTCAGCCCCCTACAAGATTTTGCCTTCTATCTCAGTGCCATACACCTGCTCTCCCACCATACTGCTTGACACCTTTAGTGTCTAGAAGTCTATCTATTTCTTCCTTAAACATATTCAGTAGTTGGCCTCCATATACTGTTGCTTTCAGAATTCTGCAGGTTCACCTCTTTGAGTGAAAAAAATTCTTTGGATCTTAGTCAAATGGTCCATCCCATATCCTGAGACCAACCCCTTGTTCTGGAGCTCCCAGCTACGAGAATCATCCCTGCATTTAGCCCTGTCAGAATTTTATATATTTTAATGAGGGATACTCTCACTCTTCTAAACCAGTGTGTACAGACTCAGGCCACCCAATCTCTCCTTTTATGTCAAATCTGCCATCCTATGAATCAGTTTAGTGAACCTTTGCTGTACTCCCCCTGTGATAAATATATCTTTTATCAACTAAGACCATTAAAACTGCCCACAATACTCCATGTGTGAAAAGTGTGTAACATAAGTAGAATCCATAGAGAGGGAGAAACAAAACAAAGGACCAAAGGGAAAAAATAAACCACCTGGAAGACAGCAGAGTTGCTAAATTATTAGGTCCACTTCATTAATACTTTCCTCTCACAACTTAGGACATGTAAACAATTCAAACTGATAAAAGGTTTGTCTGCAAGTTATGCTATATGTATTAAATGGAAGAGAAATATCAATTTATTAACAAGACTTCCTTTCTATAGAACAACTAATTGTTTTCTAGAGTAAATTGGGCATAAGACAAATTTCAGAACATTCAATAGTTATTTCATACGGGTAAGTGTGACATTATGTGAAGTGAATATTGATCGAACTACACCTCTCAATAGTCTGTATGTTCTCTGTAATGTAACACACTCAACAGCTGCTGGGGTTTCCCATTTACCAGTTTGTGAGCATAACTTAAATTGTAGGCTCGTGGAAATCCCCAACAATTCTAGATCAAGATAACATATAATTTGGCACAAAGCAATTGTTATAGTTAGGCATCAATAGTACTCAAAGTTCTTTCATAACATATGTAGACAGTCATGCAGATTTTGGCAGAACCAACATGACTTTGTGTAGCTTGGAACTGTAATGCATATTAATAATGCTTCACTTGTTATGGCAGAAGGATGGAAACTTAACAATTACCTGCAATGAACCACAATAGGTCCTGAATAGGAAGGATTCACCATTTTAACCTTCTTCAGAAATTTGAGCATGCCAATGGGTGCAAATGGTACACCAAAATCAGGCCAGCTTGTGAAGTGAAGCTGTGTTATTAGTCTTGGAGATTTGTTGCCCACTCGTTGCTGTAAGAAATGCAATAAAAACACAACAATCGTATCATAATTCTCATGCATTAAGAAAGGTACAAGTACACATAAATGTTTCCAGCAATTAATCAAAACCTGTCATTCTCTCCTTACCTAACATGAAATCAAAGAGACAGCATGAACCATATCTTTGTTACAGTCTAATTTAGTTAGAATTCATCATGGTTGGTGTGAAAAGTGCACTGGAAATATTGTGCCTTCAAATGTAATAGTTACTAAAATTGGGGCATATTCATTGTGTGCCCAAAATTAAATTTAATCTAACTTCAAATTTTATTTTTCAGGAAAAGTACCAATGCTATCTCTCAAAGTCTTGATTAACTTCAATTTAATTTTTAAAAGGAAAAAGCAGATGTGACAAGCACATGTTTTAAACATATAGGAATTGAATGGCATTTATAACTCAGTGGGGGAGATGTGATGAAGTGAATACGCCTTGGAATGGGAAACATCTGGTGGATTTCAAGTTAGCCAAACTTATCAAAGATAGCAGTACATATCTTTTCATTCATTTCAGGACTACAAAGGGAAATAATGTTTATTAGGGTTTACCAAATGCGACTCATACAGCTTTCCATGATTTGCTAGCTTGCTGACACTAAGTGTGTGTCTCTCTCATAAAGAATGGCCATTTAATATAGGCACACAAGAACTCTGAAAAGTACCTCATATGGTCTCTCAAACCACCTCCACTATTAAATACGACCCTCTGTTTCAACTCCATTTTCCTACCCTCCATACTCATTCTTAATATTGTCAATGATGATTACAATTTTCAAGGATTGACAACGCCAAAGAAATATAGAAACAGTGAACATAGCAGCTGGAGAAGACCATTCAACCCCTTGGCCCTGCTCCATTGTTGAAAAAGATCATGGCCAATCATCCAACTCTGTACCCTATTCATGCTTTCTCCTCATAACACTTGATTGCTCTCGCCCTGGAGTGGCAGATGGAGTTTAATTTGGATGCACACGATGAACTGCATTTTGGTAAAAGAAACAAGGGCAAGACTTATACAATTAATGGTAGGGCCATGGGTAGTGTTGTAGAATGGACAGACCGAGGGGTTCAGATATATATTTCTTTGAAAGTTGCATCACAGGTAGACAGGGTGGTTAAGGTGTTTAGCCTGCCTTCATTGCTCAGACTTTTGAGTAAAGGAGTTGGGTTGTCATGTTGAGGTTGTACCGGATGTTGGTGAGGCCTCTTTCTGGAGTACTGTATGCAGTTCTGGTCACCCTACTTTTGGGATGATATTATTAAATTGGAGATGGTTCAGAAAAGATTTATCAGGATGTTGCCAGGACTAAAAGGTTTGCGTTATAAAAATAGACTGAATTGGCCGGGACTTTTTTCACTGGAGCATAAGAGGTGGAGGGGTGACCTTGTAGACGTTTATAAAATCATGACGGATGTAGATAAGGTGAATAGCAAGGGTCTTTTTCCTAGTGTGGGGGGAGTTCAGAACTAGGGTGCATACTGGTAATGGTGAGAGAAGAAGTTTTCAAAAGGACATGAAGGGCAACATTTTTACACAGAGAATAGAACATAGAACATAGAACATTACAGCGCAGTACAGGCCCTTCAGCCCTCTATGTTGCACCGACCTGTGAAACTAATCTGAAGCCCATCTAACCTACACTATTCCATTATTATTTATATGTTTATCCAATGGCCATTTAAATGCCCTTAAAGTTGGCGAGTCTACTACTATTGCAGGCAGGGCATTCCATGCCTTTACTACTCTCTGTGTAAAGAACCTACCACTGACACCTGTTCTATATCTATCACCCCTCAATTTAAAGCTATGTCCCTTCGTGCTAGCCGTCACCATCCGAGGAAAAAGGCTCTCACTGTCCACCCTATCTAATCCTCTGATCATCTTGTATGTCTCTATACAGTCACCTCTTAACCTTCTTCTCTCTAACGAAAACAGCCTCAAGTCCCTCAGCCTTTCCTCATAAGACCTTCCTTCCATACCAGGCAACGTCCTGGTAAATCTCTTCTGCACCCTTTCCAATGCTTCCACATCCTTCCTAGAACGCGGTGACCAGAACTGTACGCAATACTCCAAGTGCAGCCGCACCAGAGTTTTGTACAGCTGCAACATGACCTCATGGCTCCGAAAATCAATCCCTCTACCAATAAAACCTAACACACTGTATGCCTTCTTAACAACCCTATCAACCTGGGTGGCAACTTTCAGGGATCGATGCACATGGACACTGAGATCTCTCTGCTCATCCACACTACCAAGAATTTTACCATTAGCCCTGTACTCTGTATTCCTGTTACTCCTTCCAAAGTGAATCAGCTCACACTTTTCCGCATTAAACTCCATTTTCCACATCTCAGCCCAGCTCTGCAGCTTATCTATGTCCCTTCTGTAACCTGCAACATCCTTCCGCACTATCCAGAACTCCACTGCCTTTAGTGTCTTCAGCAAATTTAGTAACCAATCCTTCTATACCCTCATCCAGGTCATTTATAAAAATGGCAAACAGCAGTGGCCCCAAAACAGATCCTTGTGGTGCACCACTAGTAACTGAACTCCAGGATGAACATTTCCCATCAACCACCACCCTCTGTCTTCTTACAGCTAGCCAACTTCTGATCCAAACCGCTAAATCACCCTCAATCCCATGCCTCCGTATTTTCTGCAATAGCCTACCGTGGGGAACCTTATCAAACGCTTTACTGAAATCCATATACACCACATCAACTGCTTTACCCTCATCTACCTGTTTGGTCACCTTCTCAAAGAACTCAATAAGATTTGTGAGGCACGGCCTTCACAAAACAATGTTGACTATCCCGAATCAGATTATTCCTTTCTAGATGATTATAAGTCCTATCTCTTATAATCCTTTCCAACACTTTTCTCACAACCGAAGTAAGGCTCACTGGTCTATAATTACCAGGGTTGTCTCTACTCCCCTTCTTGAACAAGGGGACAACATTTGCTATCCTCCAGTCTTCTAGCACTATTCCTGTAGACAATGGTGACATAAAGATCAAAGCTAAAGGCTCTGCAATCTCAACCCTAGCTTCCCAGAGAATCCTAGGATAAATCCCATCCGGCACAGGGACTTATCTATTTTCACACATTCCAGAATTGCTAACACCTCGTCCTTATGAACTTCAATCCTGTCTAGTCTAATAGCCTGTATCTCAGCATTCTCCCCGACAACATTATCTTTTTCATGTGTGAATACTGACAAAAAATATTCATTTAGCGCCTCTCTGATCTCTTCGGACTCCACGCACAACTTCCTACTACTGTCCTTGACTGGCCCTAATCTTACTCTAGTCATTCTTTTGTTCCTGACATACCTATAGAGAGCTTTAGGGTTTTCCTTGATCCTACCTGCCAAAGACTTCTCATGTCCCCTCTTGGCTGTTCTTAGCTCTCTCTTTAGGTCCTTCCTGGCTAACTTGTAACTCTCAAGCGCCCTAACTTAGTGTTCACGCCTCATCTTTACATAAACCTCCTTCTTCCTCTTGACAAGAGATTCAACTTCTTTAGTAAACCACGGTTCCCTCGCTCGACCACTTCCTCCCTGCCTGACAGGTGCATATTTATCAAGGACACGTAGTAGCTGTTCCTTGAACAAGCTCCACATTTCAATTGTGCCCAGCCCTTGCAGTTTCCTTCCCCATCCTATGCATTCTAAATCTTGCCTAATCGCCTCATAATTGCCTTTCTCCCAGCTGTAACTCTTGCCCTGCAGTATATACCTATCTCTTTTCATCGCTAAAGTAAACATAACCGAATTGTGGTCACTATCACCGAAGTGCTCACCTACCTCCAATTCTAACACCTGGTCTGGTTCATTACCCAGTACCAAATCCAATGTTGCCTCACCTCTTGTTGGCCTATCTACATACTGTGTCAGGAAACCCTCCTGCACACATTGGACAAAAACTGACCCATCTAAAGTACTCGAACTACAGCATTTCCAGTCAATATTCGGAAAGTTAAAGTCCCCCATAACAACTACCCTGACACTTTCGCTCCTATCCAGAATCATCTTTGCAATCCTTTCCTCTACATCTCTGGAACTTTTCGGAGGCCTGTAGAAAACTCCCAACAGGGTGACCTCTCCTTTCCTGTTTCTAACCTTAGCCCATACTACCTCAGTAGACGAGTCCTCATCAAACGTCTTTTCTACCACCGTAATACTGTCCTTGACTAACAAAGCCACACCTCCCCCTCTTTTACCACCTTCCCTGATCTTACTGAAACATCTAAACCCCTGAACCTGCAACAACCATTCCTGTCCCTGCTCCATCCATGTCTCCGAAATGGCCACAACATCGAAGTCCCAGGTACCAACCCATGCTGCAAGTTCACCCACATTATTCCGGATGCTCTTGGCGTTGAAGTAGACACATTTCAAACCACCTTCCTGCCTGCCGGTACACTCCTGCGACCTTGAAACCTTATTCATGACCTCACTACTCTCAACCTCCTGTTCACTGGAGCTATAATTCAGGTTCCCACCCCACTGCTGAATTAGTTTAAACCTTCCCGAAGAGCATTAGCAAATTTCCCCCCCAGGATATTGGTACCCCTCTGGTTCAGGTGTAGACCATCCCGTTTGTAGAGGTCTCACCTACCCCAGAATGAGCCCCAGTTACCCAGGTATCTGAATCCCTCCCTCCTGCACCATCCCTGTAGCCATGTGTTCAACTGCTCTCTCTCCCTATTCTTCGCCTCGCAATGCCAGATGAAGTTCTTTTTTTCTCTTTATTTATTTTCAGGATGAGGGTGTCGCTGGCCACGCTGCATTTATTGCCCATCCCTAATTGCCCAGAGGGCAGTTAAGAGTCAACCACATTGCTGTGGGTCTGGTGTCACATGTTGGGCAGACCAGGTAAGGGTGGCAGTTTCCTTCCATAAAGAGCATTAGTGAATCAGGTGGGTTTTTCCAACTATCTACAACAGATTCATGGTCATCATTAGATTCTTAATTCCAGATATTTATGGAATTCAAATTCCATCATCTGCCGTGGTGGGATTCGAACCCAGATCCTGGGAACATTATCTGGGCCTCTGGATTAATAGTCCAGCGATAAAATCACTAGGCCATCGCTTCCCCTCAATGGTTGCAGGTACAGTTTATTTAAAAGACATTTGGATAAATACATGAATAGGAAAGGCTTGGAGGGATATGGGCCAAAGAGAGACAAATGGGTCTAGATTAGTTTGAAAACTTTGCTGGCATGGACTAATTGGTCCGAAGGGGCTGTTTCCATAGTGTATGACTCTACCTAACTCCTTCTCGAAGACATTTAAAGTTTTGGCTTTAACCAGATCTGTGGAAGAACATTCTACAGGCTCACCACACTCTCAGTGACGATATTTCTCCCCATCACAAGATCAAAGATTCACAATTTTTGGAATGAATCATCACAGTCCTAAATGTTCAATCCCCAATCCTTATTCTCTGCCCCCATATTCTGGATTCCCCTGACAGGGGAACCAACCTGTCAGTATCCACCCTGTCCCTTTAGAATCTTGTATGTTTCAATAAAGTCACCTCCCACCTTCTAAACTCTAATGGGTATAGATCCAATTTACTCAGCTTTTCACAGATATTGATCTGATCCCAGGGACTGATCTAGTGTATCTCCATTTATCCCTATTGCATCCAATGCGAGCGTATCTTTCCTAAATATGAAAATCAAAACTGCCCACGGTATTCCAGGTGTGGTCTGACCAGAGCTCTTCACAATTATAACAATACTTCTTTATTTTTGTATTCTAATTCCCTTGCAATAAAGGTCAACATGCCATCTGCTTTCCTAATTGCTTCCTTTACTTGAGTGCTACCTTTGTGTTCTTTGTGTAAGTATATCCAGGTCTCCATGGAATTCATCATTTAGCTTTTCATGCTATCTAAAAAAAATTTTGTTTTCCTGTTCTTACTTCTAAAGTAAATAATGTCACTTTTCCCCAATATACTTCATCTGCCCCTTGGTCCAGGAACTCCTTATCTACGTCCGTGACACCACCCACACCCTCCACCTCCTCCAAAACTTCGAATTCCTTGGTCCCCAACACCTCATCTTTACCATGGACGTCCAGTCCCTATACACCTGCATTCCCCATGCAGATGGCCTAAAGGCCCTCTGCTTCTTCCTGTCCCGTAGGCCTGACCATGCCCCCGCCACTGACACCCTTATCCGCTTAGCCGAACTTGTCCTCACCCTCAACCACTTCCTACAGACGAAGCGGGTGGCCATGGGTACCCGCATGGGCCCAAGCTGTGCCTGCCTCTTTGTAGGATACGTGGAACAATCCCTCTTCCGTAGCTATACTGGCCCTACACCCCACCTCTTCCTCCGTTACATCGATGGCTGTATCGGCGCCGCCTCGTCCTCCCATAAGGAGCTCGAACAGCTCATCCACTTCACCAACACCTTCCACCCCAACCTTAAGTTCACCTGGACCATCTCTGATACCTCTCTCTCCTTCCTGGAACTCTCTGTTTCCAGCTCTGGCATCCACCTGGAAACCGATATCCATTTCAAGCCGACCGACTCCCACAGCTACCTAGAATACACATCCTCTCACCCACTTCCCTGCAAAAATGTCATCCCCTATTCCCAAGTCCTTCGCCTCCGCCACATCTGCTCCTGAGATGAGGCATTCCACTCCCGGACATCCCAGATGTCCTTGTTTTTCAAGGACTGCAACTTCCCCACCACAGAGGTCGAAAATGCCCTCGACCGTGTCTCTTGCATTTCCCGCAACTCATCCCTCACACCTCCTCCCCACAATAACAACCAAAACAGAATCCCCCTTGTCCTCACGTACCACCCCACCAACCTCCGAATCCAATGCATCATCCTCCGACAGTTCCACCATCTGCAATCCGACCCCCCTACCAAAGACATTTTTCCCTCCCCATCCTTATCTGCTTTCCGGAGAGACCACTCTCTCTATGACTCCCTTGTCCGCTCCACACTCCCCACCAGCCCCACACCCCCATCACTTTTCCCTGCAACCGGAGCAAGTGCTACACCTGACCCTATACCTCCCTACTCACCCCCATCCCAGGCCCTAAGAAGACCCTCCACATCAAACAGATGTTCACCTGCACATCTGCTAATGTGGTATACTGTATCCGCTGTTCCCGTTGTGGCCTCCTCCTCTACTTCGGGGAAACCAAGCGGAGGCTTGGGGACCGCTTTGTGGAACATCTATGCTCGGTTCGCAACAAACAACTACACTTCCCAGTCGCGAACCATTTCAACTTTCCCTCCCACTCCTTGGACGACATGTCCATCCTGGGCCTCCTGCATTGCCACAATGATGCCACCCAAAAGCTGCAGGAACAGCATCTCATATTTCGCTTGGGAACCTTGCAGCCCAAGGGTATCAATGTGGACTTCACAAGCTTCAAAATCTCCCCTCCCCCGACCGCATCCCTAAACCAGCCCAGCTCGTCCCCGCCTCCCTAACCATTCCTCCCATCTCAAGCCCCACCCCCATCTCCTACCCACAAACCACGTCCCACCTCCTTGATCTGTCCGTCCTCTCTGGACAGACCTATCCCCTCCCTAACTCCCCACCTACATTCACCTTTACTGGCTCCAACCCCGCCTCTTTGACCTGTCTGTCTCCTCTCCACCTATCTTCTCCCTTATCCATCTTCTATCCGCCTCCCCTTCTCTCCTTATTTATTTCAGAATCCCCTTCCCCCTCCGCCCCCATTTCTGAAGAAGGGTCTCGACCCGAAATGTCAGCTTTCCTGCTCCTCTGATGCTGCTTGGCCTGCTGTGTTCATCCAGTTCTACACCTTGTTATCTATTTCATCTGCTACCTCGTCGTCCATTCATTTAACTTGCCATAGCTCTTTGTTGTCTCTTTGCATTCTCCTCATGGCTTATATTCCCACCCAGCTTTGAATCATCAGCAAATTTAGGTAGACAGATATCAAAAGTAATTTAAGTCATTAACCTAGATTGTGAATAGCTGAGGCCTCAGCACTGATCTTTGCAACACCCCAAAACCTATAGCCTGCCAAATTGAAAATGCTCCCTACTGTCTGTTTCCAGGCCTTTAACCAATTCCCTATCCATATTTGTGGGTTATCCTCAACTCCACGGGTCCTTAACCTTCATATTAAACTTTTGCACAGCACCTTACCAAATGCCTTGTGCAGATTCAAGTGGGCTACATCTAGAGGCATTAGGGTAGACTGTTGTTATCCACTGCCTATGCTCCAAAAATGTGGAAACCTTCAGTTAAGGGAGTTGACAAGGCAGCATTTGGGAGGAATATAGGATATATTCTTACAGTTATATGACCATTATTTCAATGTTATTTTTAAATCTATTGTAGGTCAGGGGATACATTTGTTCGGATACTTTCGCATTCAGAACAAACCAGAAAAATGGAGCCCATGCAACTCAATTGGTCGTAAAAGCTAGCTGGTGTAAGGCAGGCCGTCTAACAATCCAAACTCCAATAGGCAAACCCACTGTCCATAATGCTGAGTTAATTCTGTAACCAAACTCACACAGGTCATGCAGATAGATGATGAGAAAATATGATCATGGAAGAATGGGAGAAGATGGGTCTTGTTGGAGGCTGATGCATATGATTTTTCAACAATGCAATGGCCATGAAAACAAATTGCAGTAAACATGTACTCCAGTTAAGTTAAAAAAGCTCTTTATAATCCTGTAATGCTGAGAATAAATGCTGTGAATGCAAATTGACAGCAAACACATTTTTCTACAGAAGTAAAATACTACTGAAACTGGAAATACAAACTAAAAGTAAAATAAAACTGAAATGCTGGAAATACTCAGCACAGCATTGTCTGTGAAAACAGAAACATTCTGGGTAATGATATTTTATCATCTGAGGAAAGGTTATTGAACTGTAACATTAACTTTCTCTGTAGATGCTGTCAGTGCAACTAACAATTTCCAACATTTTCTGTTTATATAAGTGCTTTTATATTGTACTTTACCATATTAATAAAGTAAATCGTATCTACAATGGTCAATTCATTTAAGAACTAAAATTTATTTATTGGTCATTAAACAGCAAACTGAAATAAAAATGGCAATGGTATCTGTCAGAGAAGAAACAACAGTTATTTTAAAAATGTGTGGAGCTGGATGAACACAGCAGGCCAAGCAGCATCATAGGAGCAGGAAAGCTTGACGTTTCGGGCCTAGATGATG